>LPNX010075471.1:173004-205547 GCA_001517045.1 Pseudotsuga menziesii | reverse complement strand
CAAGAGAATATTGCCACAGCTGCGACATCTGTCAGAGGACAGGTAAACCATCTAGGAGGGATGAAATGCCCCTAGCTCCGCAAGTAACATTACAGGACTTTGACAAATGGGCTATTGACTTTGTTGGTCCTATCAACCGCCCTGCGAAGAAGTCAGGAGCCAGATACATCATTACAGCAACTGATTATCTTACCCGTTGGGCCGAAGCTCAACCAGTCAAGACTNTTTTTCCCTCTATGATAAATGGGAGCCGCTTAAAAAAGTACACGGATAGGCCAGGTACTCAGAATAGGAGGTAGCACCAAGCAAATAAGCGAAGATGCTCATAGCATTATGGATTATAGTAGTCTATTTTGTCTAAAGGATGTGAAGTTACAGGTTGGTCGTAGGTCGCAGGGTCAGACTGTGTCGACGTCGAAGGTTGTCAAGGTGTGTCGCAGCCCAAAATGTGACGGATGGGACATGCTGCATTCGGCGGCGCTGGCACGAGAGCTGCTCTCATTACGGGCCATAATGAGATTTTGGGAAAATCCGGCGCTGTGTGGAGAAGATTTCCAGAACTTCATCAGATTTGGCATCATTACTGCACCATGATGACAAATTCCGCCTTGGGATTCTATAAGAAGCCATCTCAACCTGTGTTTTCTGTCTTAAGCACATCTATGAGATATTCAGCCCAAACCATGTCAAACGACTATAAAGTTCAGGAGCTAGTACGAGAAGTAAGGGACAGAGGTCTGCAGCACCTTCTGAGTACTCCGCCAGTACAGCCCTACTTGGCTAAGTACATCGACAGGCAGGAGTTTGCTCTAAATTTGCAAATACGGACAGGAGTTTGCTCTAACGTAGAGCAACAGCGGGCATGAGGCCTCGCAGAAAGACTCTGGGGAATCCTGCCATGCAATCTTTTGGCGTAGCAGAACCATGGCAGCTATATTCCTTCTGCAGTGTGACACGTAATCCCAGGGGACCCTAAAGTTGTGGATGGTCAGGCATCGGCAATTGGAGTAAAGGATGGTGTTGCAGGTGGATCGCAACGGCTTTCATCAACAAAACTTCTGCAAAGGACAGAAGTAGGCAACCGGTAGCAGCATAGAGAGCTTCAGCAAGCAGTGCATTATGCTTCATCAGTGGAATTCTGCCACCAGAGAAACTGAAGAGTGTCCCGGGATGGGCCACTGGTGAGTCTTAGGGGCCTGTTGGGACGCGCACCCTAACGACCCTTAAGATGGATAACTCCGTGAGTGTGGACTCAAAATAGTCTTAGGGGTGTCAGGTTTGAGTCAAATTCTTCTGTAATAAACCCATGGTTTAAGTCCAGGGTTTAGGGTTTGGGGTGCCAATGGTTTAAGACCATGGTTTTGTAAAAATGCGCAGTATAAATAAGCGCTTGTGTAAAGAAGATAGGTTAGGTTTTATGATGTAAGAAAGATTAAGGTGAAGCTAAGGTTGATTTTGTAAGGAAAGGTTAAGTCCCAGCTGTGTGCATGGACGACCTCTGCAGCTGTGTGCACAGAGGGTTATTGTAAAGAAGATTGAGGAAAGACCTGCAGCTGTGTGCGCAGGGGCCTGCTGCTGTGTGCATGGCTTTTTAAGGATTGAAGGGATCTGCAGCTGAGTGCGCAGATCAAACTATGGTTCTGTAGCAAGTTGAATAGAACATAGTTTGTGGACGTAGCCCCTACACTGGGGGTGAACCACGTTATATCCAGTGTTGTGGTTTCTTGTGCTGTTTCTGTTCTGTTGTCTGTTATGCATTAATAACTGTATACATCTGATATGTTAGATCGTTATTAATATTTAGCTTCGCTGTGAATTCCCTGTAGTGGGTTGAGCAAGTCACGACTGTTTATTTGTCTACGAAGTTGTATGTGAATGAATGGTAAAGCTTTATAATTATTGATTAATAAGGTTATTAAAGGCTAGGGTACAGTAATCCCCCTCTCTACTTGCAAAAACCTAATTCTGGGGCACCCCATGGCTGTTTCGGGTGAGACTGCAACCTGCGCACAGGTTGTTGCCGAAAGGGCCAACACTGTGGGTCTTTTGTTGGTGCGACACTAAAGGATTAAACCCGGGTCTACCCTATTGCCCAACAGACTTTGAATATGTTGTTGAACACCGAAAAAATTTCCCTGGGAATACACGGTCTTCTCGTGATCCATCTGGTGCATAGGTATATAAAATATATATAGTTTAATGAAAATTTAATAATTTTCATGCAATATATTCGTTATTAAACAATTAACATAAAATATTCATTATATTTTAAGCAGGAAAGCAATGATCCCCTTAATGTTGATGATGTACAACAACCAATCGAATATCATGCTTTGATTCCTGGTAATGAATTTATTCATATGCTATAGTTTTGTATAGATAATTGTAGATGGTGAACATTAATTATAATTCTCCATATTTCAATTGCAGAGCATGTAGATGGTCACATTATATAGGTTGAGCCTGGAAAGGAAAAGGAAGAACATGATGTTCCCACATCAGGTAAAAAAACACCTTTGTAATGTTTTTTTAAATGAAATACTTGTAATTATAAAAACAAAACAAAAATAATGCAACATTTTCACATTATTGCAGCAATTTCGATCCCCTTACCGCAAGATCCACGTGGTGAGCAATCTACTGGGGAGACATTAGGACAAGTTGATGAAGCACCAAGAACCGAACAACAAATTCTAGAAGATGTGCTTCTTGGTCATTTTGTAAAGACAAGAAAAAGTAAAAAAGAAGTGATTGAAGAAATTTTGAGTAATTATTTTTTATAATACAATGGCATGCATGGTTTTTTCTGCTATTTAATGAATGGTTTGATCGGCTATTGAATAAATGAATGTTTTTTGCAGCTATTGAATGAATGAATTTGCAATAAAAAAAAAAATTACAAGTAGATGCATATGGTTTGGGCAATTGAGGGTGATGTGAGGAGGGGGAGGGGACATAATATATTTCACCTTTACGCGGTTGGTCATGTTTAGTAGAGAATATTAAATTATTCTCGAAACATAGAGGAGCTCAATGAATTGTAAGGAATTATGCATTTCCCACAATTATTTCTATAATTGTAGTGTTGAAAGTTTACTATAGCCATTTGACTCATCCATTGGAACTTGTTATAGATAGCCTTGTGAAACATTTTCATATTTAGAGGAAAAATTGGCATTTCGACGTGATCGATGGCCTTATATACATAGTTTTGTGGTTCTCCATGTTTCCTCGGGTGATCTCTTATTACTTGAATATTATTGTAATTTACATTGTTAAATTAAAAATGTTCATCAAACGCAAAATGTTTATTATTAATGTTGTTTTTATTCATTGAGACAAACTACTCAAACTGTATTTTTTTCGCTTCATTTTGGCATTCTCATAAACATTCAAATATTTATTTGATGGGTCCTAACATGAAATTATTCCAACAGGAAAATATTTGTAGTATGTTGAAATATGTTTTTAAAGGTAAAGAAAAAGAAGATAATGTAAAGCTCCATAAATCAAGGTAAGTTGTACCAAAAAATTATAATTAGTATCGGCAACATATTCCTATTTCTCATACATATTTTGCTTCTGTTAATTTCATTTGTATTTCATACTTGGTCAATTTGGAGCATTATTTGTTCCCTATTACTTTTACTCGCTTGAATTGCTAATAGAAATTATCAAATATGCTTAGAAGTTAAAAAACATGGACAACATGTTTTGTTGGTTGAAAATGTTAGGTTCCTTGTTGTCGGTTTTGAATGGTTTTCATTGTAACACAATCATTTTCTAAATAATAGATACGTTTTTCACATCTAATTAGATTGCAGGTACAAACCTAGGGTTTCCCAAGATCGTAAATCACTTGTGATATTACATAAAAAATTTGAAACTCTATGTACAAGTTAGGAAATATTCGTGTTCATCTTGTACTAGTTAAAATCCTACTGCAAAATGAAACATGGCAGTAGAGCAGTCATGTGTTCAATCTCTCTGCACTTATGTGTTAATGTATGATGGTAATATGTGTCTGGTTCATTATTATGATGTATGGATATTTGATGGATTTTGTGTAATTTCCTAAAGCCAACAATGCTTGAATATTCCTAGAAATTCTCTTCTCTAGTTCATATAAGATTTGGGTTGAAATAAATTTGAGTAGTTTGTCTGATGAAATTCTCTTCTGTAAATATTATCCCATGCCTTATCATGCTCCTCTCCTCACATCCTCCCCACCACAAATTTTTCAATATTCATTCTTCACCTTCTACTGATATCGGTTTGAAATACAATAATTCATCCTTCCATCAGGCTATGTGTTTAAAAAATAGTTTCTTTGTAGGCCACATTCCAGGTTCTAGAAAGCCTCAAAACCCTGATCAGGATGTTAGCAATATTAAGATGGATTAGGAGGTTCCATGGCCAATATTTGAATATCCTTAAGATTATAAAGAAGAGAATTATTTATTGAGGAAAGATAAAACCATCGTGAATTGATATTTCCAATTATATTCATCAGTTAAGTAAGAAAACTTTGATATTTAACAAATTCATTTCGACCTTATTGGCTAAGAAACATAGCTTTGTTGCATGTACATTTTGCAAAAATACTCAGGAAAAATCTGATTGATCTTGCCTTCCTCAAATTTTATTCATCAATCAAAACTCAAAGAATCCAATTTCTAAGTTCAGAAGTATGTAGGCCCCATTCATTTGTGATTTGAGCCTTAGCACTCTTCTTCAGTGATTTCACGTGTCAGTTCAACTTCTAATAAATTGGGAAGAAAAGAATTAGGCTGTCAATAATGGCAAATGATCCATGAGACAATGGATCCACGAGCCAAAGGGTAACCCCTTATGGTTTCCATTAATGCCCTGTTGTTTCCCTTAGTTCTATATTTTCTCATACTTGATCAAGCAAAGGTCAATAGCATACACCATGATTCCCCTTCGACTCTCAATTTCCCTTTTGAACTTATCTAGAATCTTAGATCAATTGTGTCACCTTAAGTGATAAAATATTTCATAAGATTTCACATATATACTATAGTCCTTCAATATAGATATACATGAAAATGGCGAATATGGTACTTCTACAGTTCTTATTATATTAGGGAGGTTGGAAGTAGACGACAACCCAAAGTATATCATATTTAAGAGACCCTTGGAAAATGTTGTATAAGTGTGGTGAAGAAGTCACTCTAGAATTGAGATGGTGGTATAAAGTCATAGATGATTTTAATCTCATCGATAGGTATATCTAAAACCACAATTTCATAATAATGAACTTGCTTATAAGTAGAGTTTACTTCATACTTGTTCCCATTAATGAAATTGAAGCAAATTCTTTGTGGATATGTAAAGAAACTTCAATTTGCTCGATCATTTAAACTTGCATCCATTTTCCAACTGCCTCCTTCCACTAGCCAAAGTCCACCACCTAGTCCACACAAGGAAACTGCTCCAACTAAACAATCAATATCCAAATTTTGTCCATAATTTATCCTCACAATAACCAACATAATGTAATAGAATGCTACAGGTTATCATTGTCTGGGAACATTGTTTGAATTTTATGCCTTAATGTTGCTTTAGAAATTACCTTCTTCGATGGGACGAACTCTAAGGATGTCCAAATAAAACATCATCTAATCGACATTTTTATTATCAAAGTGTTCTCAAACTAGAAGCATGTCCAAGGAGTGGAAACACCCTAATAGAAACCCTATGTATTCCATAAAATCAAAGCTTCAAAACTAGGAGATGAATGTTGGATAAAGTTTGTTGTCCCCAATCAATAGCCATACATCCTTGATCCCTACCAGTCCATACATATTACCAAAAGATGGATAATTTCCTTCACAATCAGATAACTTGGAATGTGCACAGGTCTAGTCATAAAAATGGAGCGATCTTCACTACTTTAAATTGTTTCTATTGTATTTTTTGTATTCTAAGTCTTAATTGATTTCATACTCTCGATAGAACAAATTGTTGAGTGTATTCCTCACTTGGTTATGCCTTAATTAAATCTTTCGTCTATCAATAATGAGATTCTTTAAGACCTTTATACCATCAATAACTTTCTTGACATGAGTCGGAGGAAGTTTCCAGTCTGTCACATTTTCAACATAAACTATATAATTTCAAGTTAACATTGATGCAGTGATATCATCATAAAGAAATCCAATACTACCCAATGCTACTAGATTAGGTGAAGAGTTATCTACCAATCATGTCCTTCCTCTAACTTTATTATTCATGTTACATAGGTTTACAAACTACCAGGAGATGTATGCTCAGATTTCCTATCTTGTTGTTTTATAACCTAATATTTTTTCCATATTAGATTTGTACTCCTCTTTATTGTAGTTATAGAGTGGAACCATGCCTCAAAATTGCCTAGAGATATTTACTATTTCTTGCTACAACTCTGTAGGTAATGTTCCATATTTGATGAAGGGGACATTCACTTCTACTGTTCACTGCTTTAGACTGTCCAAAATATTCAGAATAGTACCACAACCTTCTTGAAAACCCCAAGTAAACACCCTATGGAAATAGGGGGTAACATGCTCCAAACTATTATTCTTTAGTTCATTCTCATCAAGGATGGTGATGAAGGTGTCATTTGTGAAGTGACCATTAATTTCTCCAGTGTATCTACAACATTGAATTCCAATGTATTCACAATGTAGCCAAGGAAAAACCCTGGCTACCTGCAAAAGAACCTCCCTTTCATCTATAGGACGAAAGGATAGAGTCTATGAATGGAGAAATACATGTAGCAAATTGTTATAGGTAAATAGAAAAAAACCTGCAACAAAAATGTTAGAAATCATAGAATATACATCTAAATAACCTACGAACTAAAAGAAAAAAAGCAATGGGACTATATACCTTCTAGTTGGATTTTAAGTGGGGCCACCATGCCTAGGCTCAAGAAGCTACCTCTCCACAAGGTCGGATGTTGTGGAGCAAGGATCAACACATAAGAGGTTTAGCTAATGGAGGAGATGAAGTGAAGGGAGTGAGTGGCTTGAGAATGATGGTTTCTTAAGGCACTCATGCGAGCATAATAACGGTAGGAAGAAATGGATGTGAGTTGATAGTGATCCCCACCCTCTTCTTTATATATTTTTTCTCTTGTTTTAGGGTTTTTAGCCCTTGGTCAATGTTTTAAGCCCCTTTTAGGGTTTTAAGCCCTTTCCACCTCTTTCTTACCTCCCTTTGGGGTTTTTAGGCCCTTTTAGGGTTTTTAGCCCCTTTTTGAGGGCTTTAGCCCCTTTGTGAGCTATTTTGGATATTTTGTGGCTTTTTAAGCCCCTTTTTGATATTTTTTTAGCCTTTGAGGGGAAATCATAGGTTAAACAAGGATGTGGGGGTCAACAAGGGTTAGGAAATGGATGTCTTCATGTGGTGCAGGCCATATGGAGTAAGTTGGATAATTTTTTGGGTTAACAGATTTCCCCCTAATGTGTCAGGGTAGGAGCTCATCGTATGGCCGACGAACATCATAGGATATTTGGGGAGAGATGGTGCTTCCTGGTTCGAGACATGGTGGCTTTGGTTTTGTATTAATGTTGGTTCCCATCAATGGGTGAGATACAAAGAATATGTGCATGTATATGGATGAGGAGGTCATACCCATGCTCATATCAATGTCGAAAAGAATAATGTGATCTAGGATCCAAAGTGCAAGAGTCGATCCTATACAACTGGTGTTACATAATGGCCTCCATGAGAGGCTGAATATAATACTGATCTAAAGAACTAATACATCGGACCCATGGCATTCTCATGGAATGTTATGTATTTATAACTGATGAACTGTTGGATCTAGAAGTTTAAATGGATGTAGGGACTCACTGACGGGGAGTCAGAGTCTCTGTGGTACAATATGTTGCATCAATCATGAATCTATATAGAATCACTGCTCTGGGGGCTTCTGATCACTATTACCAATGCAACCTGGAAATCATAAGGGACATGAACATGTCTAGGTCTCTTAATAGACTCACCAATGTGTTAGAGTCAGGTGACGACTGGGGTCTTCGACCAAATACTGTATGGACCAATACCATGTATGAATCTCAACGGTGCGATGATGTAACTGAAGTCGAGCACATGAGACACAACCATCCCAAGAGGCACTAAGGACTCCTCTCAAGTAGTCCAAGGAACTCATCAATGAGGTTAATGAAACCAGGATATAGGGACCTCTGGGTCTATCCTCTAGAATAGATGTGTTGTCTTCGATAGAGGAAGACCTGCAACTGACCAAGGAAATGGTATTTCCTTGACCAGAAGCACAAGGAAGATAACCAAACATGTGAGACAATCTAGGGACTGGCACATTGAATGGGGAAACAGGGGCAGGGAATCATGGGGGACTCAAACTTCCTTTGTTCAGAGTACGATAGGAGGGCTGACCTGGCAGCAAATGAAACTGACTCAAGGGAGGGATATCATGGCTGTTATACCGAGAATGTAACTACATATGGGAAATACTTAAGGTGGGGTAGATAATTTGTTTGATATTCATAGGATCCAAGGAACACACATCGTAGAATACTCTGAACAAAGGAGACCCAAAGGGGGAATGCTGTTGAACTATAACCTATGGGGTGGTGTCTAAATACATCGTTATTGTACAATCTCATGGATTTTTATCGAGCCCAAGAAAGTAAATGCTCGATGGTGCTTTCAATTTTAGAGAGTCTGAAAGCATGAAGAAGACTCAAGTAGGGTCTCTTTTTCGTTGATAGTCTCCTGTGCCCACAAAAGGATAAAAGTGTACATAGGAGAGCTCGCCCATCCTTGGTGGGATGGGAGACTTCTTTACCATTGGTAGTCCAATCAAGCCAGAAAAGGCTAAACCTATATTGACTGGACGGTCATTCAAATAAGTTTATGAACATGAATGAAACCAAGTTTTCCCGGCAATATTTTATTTATGCGAAGGTTGGAAAATATATTAAAGACAACCCATGGTGATATTTTTCATAGAGTCTGGTCTCGATGCCCAAGAAAGCATAAAAAGATGCAAAGGGATACATTCCTGGCTTGAATATGCTGAGGTGGTCCTTTTTGTATGGTAGTTTGCACAGTTCACAAAAGGAGATAAGTGAGGGGAGATAAGCGAGGCTATGTAGATGCTCTTTCCAATACTTCAGCGAGCGGGAAAGGAAGAAAATGCGCTCAGTGATCTTTTCATTCATTTAGGAGTCAGAAAAGAGATTAACAGAAACTCCATTATGGTCAACCAGGTGAGGGAGCACTAGTGGCGCCCCATGGTGGGATGGTGGAAGCTGGTCAATGGTAACCAACCGTGTAGCATGGATGCAACAAGTGGCTCTTGAAAATACCAATACATGCAAGGGACAGTTCGCGGCAGAGGCATGCAAATTGATATGGCAGAGGCACACAAACCGAGGTGACCTCCAGGAATAGGTCCAGAGAATTGGTGTAAGTTGTGGTGGATGGACTAGACTACATCTGATGTAAGTATAGGTCTTAAGATAGTTATATTCTGAATGCATGAAAAATGATATGAATTATGGGAAATGGTCTAGAAAATCAAGTATTAAACATGAGCCAATGGTCTCATAAAAAGATAGAGGGAAGAAAACTGAAACCAACGGTGTGAATGGTGTCTCGAATGGACTTCGGATGGCTTTGTTATGCTTGAAAAAAAAATAGACCTAATGAGGCCTATAAATAGGTGGGGACCCCATGACAAGTGTCATTGTCACTGTCTGTTGTTGAGTTGGAGAGAAGGGCCCCGAACTTTTTTTTCTGTTCTCTCCCGTTTCGACCGACGGTTTTCAGATCTGAGACTTGTAGGTAAGAGTTCTTTCAAATCTCTTCTTTTTTTGTGGCTTCGTTTAATTATTTTCTCACCCAGAGGCCCAGAATTCCCTGCTGGGGCTTCTTCATGTCAGGTCACTCATTTCAAGGTCAAAGGAGCGACTGGGTTGCTCTATCTGGTCGTATAGGAGTGACTAGGTCGCTCTTGTCAGGTGTCACTTGAAGTTGATTCTTTGTGGCCTGAAAAGGTGACTTAGTCACTCCTATTTGGCCCAAAGGGGTGACTTGGTCGTTGGTTTTGGAAAATAAGGAGCGACCTAGCCCCAGGGTGAGATTTTTCTAAAAGCTGAGGCTAACAGGGGTTTGGTGCTTTTACCAGATGCCTGGTGTTGTATGGAGGGAGGGGGACTACAAAGATCTCTGAGATGAGGCTCTGCGGAATTCCAATGTGTGAGGCATGCTAGCCTATTGTGGGTTTCTCAAGTTCATGTGGATCCCTTTGATCAATAGTTTTCTCCTGCTACTTGAGACACTAGTGAGATTTTGGGATGCTAGGAGGGAATTTTTCATTATACAGGGGCAGCATTTGGAGATTATGTTGTGAGATGTATACTTCTTGACTGGGATCCCGATGTTGGGAGTAGTTGGCGATCTTGTGCCAAAACTCTCTCGTGGGGAGACTCTAGAGGAGCTTTGCGAGAGGCACTACTGTGGCACTGCATTTGTGCATGGGTCGCACATCTTATTTTGTGATATTGAGGATATTTTGACACGGGATGTTGCAGCGATGGTGCTACACATCTTGGGTTCATCAGGGAACCACAAGACATTAGGAGGACAGCTCCATATGGTAGAGAGCGCCATAAGGGGCACTTACTACAGATGGGCCCAAATGTATTTGCTTACGGTTCGGCATGCGCTGAACCATGCAAAGACGTCTAGAGGAGATTTATATTTTGCCTCCTTATTGTGTGCTTTCTTCTTTGAGAGAGTATCGACTCTTCATCCACATACGATAGTGCAGGAGAGTGGGCCGTGAGAGTCGCAGATGCGCCAGTGGTGCGACATGATGGTGCACGACGGAGGCGACAGAGTGGGTTGCTTCTTCATGCAGAAGCTATTGGAGAAGTGGTGATAGCTCCTTATAGTTATTGAGGACTACCCTTATGTTGGGATGGACTATCATGGAGATATAGATATGCCCATAGCTCCAGGCCAAGCCTGGGGAATAGCTGGTACGTATACATGATGTTTTTGTTCTTATATACATAGAGTACTTTAGCTAGTTTATAGTCAGATGATGATATGCATAGACTGATGATGTCTTTGTTTTCATGTGTAGATGTTGGTCCCTGTCCTTCATTGAGTTACCAGCGACGGATAGGTGTGATTGTGGCACTAGACCCACCCGCGTAGGACACCTGTCGGGAGCGACAGGATTTGGACGATCTGCATACGAATGTGATCCAGTTATTGGAGGGGGTGGATAGGTGTGATTGTGGCACTAGACCCACCCGCGTAGGACACCTGTCGGGAGCGACAGGATTTGGACGATCTGCATACGAATGTGATCCAGTTATTGGAGGGGGTTTCTGATTATGGCTGGTAGTATCTAGATGATTATCTGATTGTTTCCTGCTTCCATGCGCCTCCGCAGTGGATTTCTCTGATGAAGAGGACCGCTGTGGATGTTGAGTATATATGTGTAGCAGCACGGGGATACATACCTATGGAGAGTGATGCTTCCTCCAGGGAGTAGGATACAAAGTCAGATGAGGATGAGGATGGGTCCATCTCTTATTAGCAGCTAGTGGAGTTGCCCCTAGTACGTTGGTGCAATTAGGATTTTTGTATCATGGTGTATATTCAGCTGAGAAAGCATATGTAGCTTCTCATTTTGTACTGGACATATTTGGACATGCGATTTATATATATATATATATGCACATGGATGTGCTTTTATGGTTTTTATATGTGAGTCTTTTTATGATGTGAAAAATGCCTACATGATGTATGTTAAATATGTATTCATGTTTATATATGATGATGCATGATGCAGTTTTTATATGCTTCCTATATGCAATGATGAATGTGCCATTCTAGAATGTCATTGGCCATTTGATTTGCTACACTATTGAGGTTTATAGAAACATGTGTGAATGTGATGGATTCAAATGTCCTAATCAACTATTTAGTGCGCAGGAAATTTCTAAAGAGGTGGGGATCGCGTACTTGGTAGAGGTTATTCAACTGGGAGACAAGCAACTGGGAGTCTAAGAAGACATCAAGTTGGCAAATACCCAATTGGATGGAAGTGACCAAGAGGCATGTGACACCATTGTACTCAGCCTGGTTGTTGGTTGCAATGCCCACACATACTCTGTCAATGTGGATCAACTCATGTGACGGGGAATAGATAACCCATGTAGTCAAGGAGAAGTTTGGAGACCATCTTCTTGCTTTGTCAACAAATCCAATGTAGGATTCATCTGGAGCAGTCAAGGAAACAAGATGTAAGACTCACTTCAAGAAATGTGTAAAACAAAAAGGACAAAACTATGCTACAAGTGACTCATCGGTGATGTTAAGTGCAAAATATATTGAGGTATATCCCATTACGGGGGTTCTCCAATAGTTGTCCATCAGAGTTGGCTAGAATGTATGCCCCTTTTCCAAGGTAGCGGTGGATGACATATGGGCCATACCACATGGATTCAAATTTTCCTTTCTGCAACTTGTCATTGGCTTGATCGTAAACCAGGACCATATCACCTTCACTAAAGGTGTGCGAGTGGACATGCGAGGCATAATGGGACTTTGACTGGATCTTGGCTACTTCGATGGATTGGAACGCAGCTTGGGGGTCCTCATTAATTTGTTCCAATTGGATGAGACATTCTTCCAAAGGTGAGCTGTCGAGGAGGAGCTTCACGGCGAGGCGGAGTGATGGGATATGGCACTCTATGGGGAGTATCGATTCGACATCGCATACTAAGAGAAAAGGGGTGAATCTGGTGGTGGTCTTCGCAGATCTGTGATAGGCCTATAGGATGGAGAACATCATGTGGTGTCAATTGGTTTTATGGTTTCCTACCATCCTTTGGAGCATGGTTTTGATGATTTTGTTGACTACTTGAACTTGGCTATTTCCTTGGGGGTAGTAGGAGGATCAGAACTGGTGCTCAAAATTCAACATGGTTGAAATTTCAGCCCAAACAGCATCTTCAAAGTGTTTACCATGGTCCGAGACAATCTGTCAAGGAACATCAAAACACGAAATGACGTGGTTAAAGAAGAAACATGTTGTCGTTTCACTTTTGCAATCGAACGTGGGCATGGCATCAGCCCACTTGGTGAAGTAATCAATGACCACAATAATGTATTTATGGTCATTGGCTGAGGTAGGGTTGATTGTCATGAATTTGATTTCCCATTTACAGAAGGGACCGACTGTGACCACGGGGTGTAACGGTGTGGGGGGGGGTGTTCTTGCCTTTGGGGAAAAGAGATGACAGCTATAGTAGTGTTTGACTACCTCGATGCAATAAATGAAGATAGATGGCAAAAAATAGTTGGTCCATAGAATATTTTGAGCAGTTTGCAAACCCGAGAGGTGGCCATCACAGGCTCCACTATGACAATCGTTAAGGACCATTTCATCCTCATCATGGGTGAGGAAACAATGTAATATGGTGTCACGCCACAATGATACAACACATCTCCAATCAAGAGATGGCAAGTGGCCTAATGTCGAATGCGTCGTCTGTCTCAATGGCTCAAATGAGCCTCAAACTTATGGGTGCACAAGTACAAAATAATTCCCCCATACCAAGCATCTTTTGTGGAGATGATGAATAAGAAGTCATCGTGAAGGTCATCCTTGAGTGGTGGTGGTGTGGATAACGAGGGAAGGCTTTTCATGAGCATGGCTAGCACTAGTTCCTTGGTGCTTTTCAGGGAAACAAACTCCAATTCAAACTCTTGGAGAATGACTACCCACTTGGCCCAATGGCCTTGTAGGAGGCGGTGGCTTAAGAGGTACCGCATTGGGTTGGAATCAGCCACTACTCGGGTATGGTTTGCGATAATGTAGTGGCACAGTTTTTAGGCCAAGAATACAACAACGAGGGCCAATTTCTCTTTGGGTGAATATCCCAGTGGGAGACTTGTTAGCTTCTGGATAATGTAATAAATCATGTGCTCTTGACAAGAATCGTCTTCATGGACCAAGACTCCAGCAATGGTATTTTTTGAGGCCGACACATAAAGGATGAAGTCTCGGGGGAAGTCTGGTGCAGAGAGTAATAGTGCAGAAGCCAGATCTTGTTTGAGTGCATCAAACAATACCTGCGCCTATTGATCCCAAATAAATGGAATGTTGGTACAGAGAAGGCGTAAGAATCCATGGGATTTCATTGCATACCCCGGTACAAAGCAATGGAGGAAGTTGGCATTTCCTTGGAGACTCTGCAATTGGCGCAGAGTTCGTAGTGAGGGGAGATCAAGAATAGCTTGAACTTCGAGAGGGTCAACCGTTATCCCTTTGTGAGACATAATGAAACCAAGTAGACGGCTTGCCGAGACACAAAAAACACACTTTAGGGGGTTGAAGTGAACTTTGTACTTGCAAAAACACAAAAATACTTATCGCAAGTCGTCTATGTGTTGTGCTCGCTTTCGTGACTGAGTCGTGAGGTCATCCAGATAAACCAGTATAATGTAGATGAGGTCATGGAAGCAATACGTCATGGCACGCTAGAAGGTGGATCCAAAAATTTTCAAACCAAAGGGCATTAATTGATATACGAATGTGCCCCAAGGAGTTGTGAACACGGTCTTGTATAGGTCTTCCTTCTATATCTGGATTTGGTTATCTGGAAAAACTATCCATGAAGGAAAAGACCTCATGTCCAGCACACGCATCAATGATTTGATCAATGAATGGTGTTGGGAAGTTGTCTTTGGGACAAGCCATATTCAAATCCATGAAGTTCATACAAACTTGTATGGTTCCCTATTTTTTGTTCATGGGAACAGGGTTGGAAACCCAAGTGGTGTATGTGATGCGATAGATGAAACCAATTGTCCACATTTTCTCTATTTCTGCTTCGACCGCAACAACTTTGGAAGGGTGGATGGGCCTCTGCTTTTGGTGACCAGGAACCACATCTATCCATTTGTCAATGTGGTGCTCCATGATTGATGGATCCAAGCCCGGCATCTTGATGTATGCCACGCAAAGATGTCTCGAAATTCTTGAAAAATTGCTTCGTACGAAGCGACTTCCTCAGAAGAGAAGGATGTCCCCAGCGTGATCTCTTCAACAATCCCAGGATTGGTTGATATCTTGATCTTGATGGTAGGGGAGATATTGGCCATGTTCCCCTCTTCAAAGGAATCTGTTGCCTGAATGGGGTTTTTGAACCAATCGACTTTCCCATGGATGAAATCTTTGGTCTCAACTGAAAACTGGTCAGATGACAACAGAGGTTCTTCGGGGATGAAGAATGAATGGTGGTGCATATCATCCCAAGGGTATCCAAGAGTGGTTAAATCCTCAAGTATCTCATCATCATTACTGAAACAACGACTCAATAGGGCCGCAGGATCATTAATGGTTTCGAAAGTGGAAAGGTTGTTGGAGCTAGATATCATGTAATGGTCATGGTACCTGAGCAGGGAGTCAGAGAGTGGATTTCCTCAATAACGGTGATCTTGGATTCAAGGGAGTGTTTCTGAAGATTACTCAGGGAAGTCTGAAGCTTGGCCAAGTCTTGGCAGTGGTCAGAATAATTTCCTTATATACTACAAAGGCCACATGCATTTTTTGTCCTCAAAGACTTGTTCTTGGATTTTGGCAGACTCGAAAGGTCGACCACCGAAGCATTTTCTGTCATACCCATGGCATCTAAGTGTGCGCGAAGGAAGGGGATCTTAGGATAGTTTTGGGTTGTGTGACCCTATATGTTTCACACGCGCATGGTGGATTTTGTCAAGGTTCATTCGTTGCTTTATCATTTTTTCCCCTAGCCCTCTTTGGGTGCGGCGAGGTTGGTGCAAAAGGTGGTTTCTGTGGGTCCAAAGGGGGGCATGCCTTGATCGCAATGGGTTGAACAGGATTCAACATGACTTGGGGCATTGGAGGTTGAGCGAGTGGTTCAAGGTACCACATGAAAATCCCTAATGTAAGATTGGGTAAGTTTAAGGTTATCAGTTTACTCAAAATGTCAGATGGGGAAAAAAGGAAGGGAATTGTATGGAATAGGAGAGAGCCTAAGTAATTCCCTCATGACTGTATTTGAGGCTGCGGCTATGGATGGGGCTATGAATATGGATGGATTTGTGTCTATGGCTGGGGTTGTGGCTGTGGTTGGGGTTTGGGTGCAACGGTGCTCGATGAGAGCATGCACAAATCCACAGTCTCACTTGGTGCTGGTGGAGGTGGTACCAAGGGGAAGGAAGCTATCATGGAAGTGTCGGCAAAAAACCTGGGGCTTACTGCCAATAATGATGGGGTGGTCGTGCTATCAAAGGTGGTATCAACAGTAGGGATAACATTGGCTAGTGCCATTGGCCCTTACAAATCATGGTAAGTTAGTTGGTCCACCGTCACAATCTTCCTGTCATGAGGGAACATCATAAGGAAGAAAACAGTGGATGCCACGGCTCTCATGGTGTACATGTAACTTCTTCCCAGGAGAAAGTTACAATCCAACAATGCGTTCACAATTTCTATGTTGATCAACATCATTTTTGTCGGCTAATGTTATGGGGACGTGTGGAAGGATTCCCTGAGCTTTTATGGGGTGGCAATCATAGGTGCACAGTGTAGTGGTGGATGGTTGGAGGAGAGGAGATCCGAGTTTCTTCCATACCAACATTGACATAACACAGGTGGATTCCCCTTCATCAACAATACATCGATGCATGACCAAATTCTGAATTGACACCGAAATCTAGAAGGAAATGGTTGATGGAATTCTAGGCTCCCCATTGTCCAAATCAAATGTCATCAATTTGGAGTCAGAGGGATCTATGGCACCGAGCGCGGCCAACAATGCTTTTCGCTCTAGTGAGCATGTTTTTAGTACTTCGAGAGCGGACATGGTCGTAGGTGACTAGGTGAATTCATCAACAATTCTATAGTTCACTACATCTCTAGCTGTGGCATTGTTGGGAATCTGACGCATGGGGGGTCGTGGTCCTCGGGCTACCCCATTAGGGGGGAAAGGGGGTAAGTGAAGAGGTACATTGGTTGTGTTGGACATGGATGCTGTTGATGGGTTAGTAGTTTCAGTATTGGGTCCATATTGATTTCTCTTGGTCTGCAAATTGATCTCTTCAGTTGTCATGGCTAGCAGGTGGTGAAAACATGTCTCTATCGGCGGAGGTGCAGTGGGGGTGCAGGTGTTGTTGCTACCAATCCTTGAAGTGGTAATAGGTTCTGGAGCACCATGGGTGGAGGGCCTGGTGGTGCTAGATTAGGTTGATCCTGAGCTGTCGTATTGGTACTGTGCTTAACTTTATTCTGAATGACTTGCTTAGCACGACCCATGAAGGGGAATCATGCATATAATGACTGTAGACATCACATATTCTACACGGTTGGTTGGTCTGTAATGGAGCATTTTGTCTAGGTGGGTTGGGTTGTTGGGGGTTTTGGGATGGTGGATTAGCGCCAGTATTATTGGGAGGATTTGGTTGTTGGTTGCCTCTTTGTGGTTGGCTATTCCCCCGGTTCCTGGCTTATTTTTTTCTACCTTTCCCTTATTGGTTATTGGGGGAAGGTTGGTTGGGACTATTTTGCTAAGAATAAAATTGTCCCAAGGGTGCTGATGGAGCTAGGGCGGGGGCTAAAGCAGCTTTTGTATGTGGTTCATAGTAGACTAGAGGAGCTAGGGGGGCTACAAATCTGGTCATTTGTCCCGAATACTGTTGTGTCAAGAAATTTGGTGCATGGACATGATGTTGTAGCACAGGTTGTGCGTAGGAGGTTGTGGCTCTGGAATGAGACATCATCCTTGAGTAGTAGGGAGCTTGGTTTGGGTGGGAAACACTACGGTTTTTGCTTGAGTGTGATGGCATCATAGGCGTTGCCGCATGGTGTTGCGAGTGGGAGACAAATCCTATGATGCCATCTGCGGCATGGGATGCCCCTAGTGCATCGCGGTAGGAGGTGCCGACACGACGGGCGTCAGGAAGAATGGTGTACAGATATCTTGACTGAGCATAAACCAAATCAATTTTTTGTGCCTTCAAGATGGACTCTTCCTTAGACTAGGAGAACTCAGAGGAAACGTCCTTGGCTATGGGTGGTAGCAAGGTATTCAAAAACCAATGGAGGAATATCCTATCTTCCAGCTGAATCTTGCACAAGCTCTGGTGTCACCGCCACTCATGGATGTGGTCGGTTATGTAAGTTGTCATATTTTGGTGGCAAGATAGGATTATCTCCATGCCCTCATCATAGTGGATGGGGATTTGGAAATACTCCAGGAACATGAAGACTAAAGAGTTGAAGCTTGGGTAGACGACTTGCGGAAGATCGATGTGCCACTTGGTTGAGGCACCTGTGAGGGTGCACTAGAATAGCCTGAGTATGATCTAATCATCTATAATGTTGTTTTATGAGCACCATATATGAAATGTCATGATGTTGTTTTAGGGGAACTCCCCTACCTTCCCTTCAAACATTGGAATGTATGAGGGGAGTTTGGTTGGCATCAGAGGACAATGAGCTTGATGACAGAATGGGTCATTAGTCAACTTGGCCAGATAAGGAAAGTTTAGGTGAGCCATGAATGGGAGGTTAGACCCAAGGCTAGTATGAGGGGGTTCGACAATGGCGTCAGGATTTGAAAGAGCATTGTGTCCCTGCGTGACTGGGGGTACTTAAAACTAACTTCCCGCAATGGGGATAGTCGAAACAGTAGTGGAAGGGCCACTACCCCCAGGAACGAAAGGTGGCACTGTGGGAATCATAGAAGCTGGTATAGGACCACCACTATTGGGTTGCGGACTCATCACAGTATGCCCAGTGGTACTAGGACCACTGGTTAGAATGTTTGTTGTGATGGGGGGAAGGGATGTAGGTCCAATACCAATCATCCCTCCATAGAAGGGATTGGGGTCTACACCATCCATGGGGATGGATGGTGTTGTGTGCATATGAATCTCAGATTGGTAGGAATCCAAATCATAGTCAGAGGCTGTGTGGCCTTCCAAAGGTGAAGGTTGTCGAGAATTCTCTCGACAGTGCTGGTTTAACGGCCCAAACTGAGGGGACTCCTGCCTGAGACAAGTGGAGGATCATGGTGGATCAATGGTGTCTGTCTGATAGTAACAGGTAATTCAAATTGGACCCTGATTTAGTGGCTTCCTATTGGCTTACAGGTGGTCACTCAGCCACCAAGACTACCAGAAGACAGCGCTTGGATTTTTCCTCACAGGTTTTACTAGTCAATCGGAAGGGTTTATTGGCCCATTTCGCTTGGAAATTCCTCTCATTGGCCAGCTAATTTGGGGTTCCTGTGGTACTCCTCACAATTATTTTTAGGGAATATCCCAAGCACTTCCCATAGTTAAGGAAATCAAGGACTTATGTCCTCAAACTATAAAATTTTGACTTAAAGTATATTGGTTAATTTTAGAGGTTTGCTTGACGTCATGAACTGAGTTTGGTTGAATTAAATGGTGTGGTTGTGTGCACTTTAAGTGTGTGGTCTCTATTAATTCTAAACCATTATTTGTAATTATGTGGTCAGCAAATGTTTTTGCTTTTTCTGTGTAGATCGAATAATGGGAAACCTGTAATATGTAAAACCAATAAAACAAAATAGAACTAAAAATGCAACTTTTAAACTGAACAAATGTAAATTTGTAAACATGTCTACCTTGTTCTTGTATTCCTCTTAGGACAAGAAAGAGTGTTGGGCTCTCATCAAAGTGGGAACAAGCCCACCCATAGATCCACAGGTCACTCTTCAAATGCAAGGTTGCTCAACAGGGAGGACGCGAACATCGTGAGACCCCCAATGGTCTTCACCCCCTCTATCTTCCAAGACACTTATTTTTAATGGATTAGAGAAATGCCAATGATAAATTCCTATTACTACACTTTCTCAACCCTCTGTCTTATCTCAGAATATCTCAGAGGGTGATGACTGAGTAGAGTAGGAAGGGCTAAGAAAGGGGGTTAAATTTTTTTGAGTTTTAAGAATGAAATAGTGAAATAAACTTACAGAAACTTAACCAAGGATTTTCATTTGTGAACATTTAACCATATAGACAACCGAATGTAAAAACTACTTGCAGGAAAAAGCAGGTTGCTTCTTGCTGCTGGACAGTGGCGACTGAGGCGCACTGACAATCCAAACAGTAGTAAGAGGAAACCCAAGAGTCAGGTCACCCTTTTCAGGGCCGAACAGGCGAGGGGGTCACTCCTGTCGCCCTGAAATGGGCAAGGGGGTCCCTTTTTTAAGCTTGAAATAGGAAACTGAGCCTATAGAGGCAGTTCGCTCCTATCAGGGCTAATCTAGCAAGGGGGTCACTCTTTTAGTCCTGGAATAGGCGATGGGGTCGCTTCTTTCGGCTCGAAAGGGGCGACTGAGACTATAAACTGGAAAGAAAAAAAAATGAGAACCGAGAACAGTCGATAGTAACTGGTAATGTGGTTGAACAGGATCGAGTCGGCCTCAAGAGGGCTCTACCAGTAATAGAAATGGAAGAAAACTTGAATGAAAACTACTAATCAATTAGTCAAAAATATGCAAAAACTACTAAACCCCAGGGATCCAGTGTGATCGACCCAGCGGAGTCGCGAAAATGTAGCCAAGGAAAAACCCTAGCTACATGCAGAAGCACCTCCCTTTCATCTATAGGATGAAAGGGTAGATTCTGTGAATGGAGAAATACCTGCAACAAATTGTTAGAGGTAAACAGAGAACAACTTGCAACAAAAATGTCAGAAATCACAGCAAATACATCTAAATAACCTACGAACTAAAAGAACAAAAGCAATGGGACCAAATACCTTCCAATTGGATTTAAAATGGGGCCACCATGCCCAGGCTCAAGAATATGCCTCTCCATAAGGTTGGATGGTGTGGAGCAAGGCTCAACACACAAGAGGTTTAGCTAATGGAGGAGATGAAGTGAAGGGAGTGAGTGGCTTGAGAATGATGGTTTCTTAAGGCACTCATGAGGGCATAATAATGGTAGGAAGAAATGGATGTGAGTTGATAGTGACCCCCACCCTCTTATTTATAGTTTTTTCTCTTGTTTTAGGGTTTTAATCCCTTGGTCAGGGTTTTAAGCCTTTTTTAGGGTTTTAAGCCCTTTTCACCTCTTTCTTAGCTCCCTTTGGGGTTTTTAGGCCCTTTTAGGGGTTTTAGCCCCTTTTTGAGGGCTTTAGCCCCTTTGTGAGCTATTTTGGCTCTTTTGTGGCTTTTTAAGCCCCTTTTTGATATTTTTTTAAGCCTTTGAGGGGGAAGTATAGGTTAAACAAGGATGTGGGGGTCAACAAGGGTTAGGAAATGGATGTCTTCATGTGGTGCAGGCCATATGTAGTAAGTTGGGTAAATTTTTGGGTTAACACACAATATGGGTTGTTCCTTCATTTTTAGCATTCTTAATCTTTTCATCTTGAACATCAACAATAGTTGCCTTGCTACCTCCAATGGCCTTTTCCATATGCAAACAACTAGATCCTACTCCACCAATACTAATGACAACAACATTTTCTCCAACATGTATGTCAGTTGTATGTCTCATTGCACCATATGATGTAAATACAACACACCAATAATGAAGGAGAAGAGCAGGTTTTCAACCTACAATGGAAAGCATGTGTAGATGTATAGCATGGGAGGACTTGTACATGTATAGCATGACCATAATAGTAATCAAGAAAGGATGTTTTGTGAATTCTTTCCATTCTTGAGCGTATTTTATCCATTTCTTAAGGATCGTTAACTTTTTGTGATGGGGATGCCCTCTTTTATCTTGGTACTAACTTTGTTCTTTATTCCATTAAAGACAAACTGGATAGTTGCAGGTCTTGAGTGCCCATCATCAATCTAGAGGGGTATGGATTATTTATTTTCCAATCCAATGTAGAATGAATAGTGGGCTAGGTTAATATGAAAGGTTTCTGTAATTTTAACATGATGTTTACTTTTTGGCAGTAATGCTCGATGTCAACAATATTGTATCTTACTTCACTACAGAACCTTACACACTGTCCATTCTGTGTGGTAGATGAAATCAACTAAGGTTAGTGAAAATCTATAATGGATAGTATTTTTAGCCTTTGTTCTTATCATGTTCAGATTTTGGAGGTAAATCTAGTCATTGTTGATATGATGCTTGTGGCACTGAATGGTAATAAATATTGTCAACAATGTTTAGTCTTGCAGACAATTAGATAGAAAGTAAGATGCAACTTGATATTAATATTAATAACACCTCCATATTTTTTTGTATTTCTAAAATAAGTTGAGAGGTTGATTTAACAAACTGCAATAAATTGTTCTTTTAAACAACAACAATGATTTATTGTTCAACAGAGAAGGAATTTTTGTTCCTGTAACAATTTCCCCTAATCTGGTAGTAGACTTTGTTCTTGTAGCAGGCCATTTTGTTCCACCAAGTAGGAGACTTTTTTTCCACATTAGAAGTTCTCAAATCCAATAATAGAATATTTTTTTCTAGTTAAAAGGTTCCATTTGTTAGAGCATTCACAGCTTTATTATGTTAGAGGGAATAATTATTAAAAGGTAAATCATGAAGAGTTCTAGTAAGAATCCCTTCTTGTAAGATAAATTTTGATCAATAGAACTTAGAAAACCAAGGAAAATGTATGACAAGGTAATTGGTTTTAATGCATTTCATTTCATTCAAAGGTTAAGAAATTTAATGAAGATAACTCGATATTTTATTTTTGATGAATAAACCATACTACCTATCATTTCTCAATCATAAACCAACAATGCGTATAATAAACCATACCTCCCTATACTTATTCCTATGTATATGAATCCTTTTCCTATCCTTATTAACTTACCCAATTCATTTTCATTCATGTAATCCTATGTATATGAATCCTTTTCCTATCCATATTAACTTACCCAATTCATTTTCATTCATGATTACCCTGCCCATATGATTTTTATTATAATCAATATTGTATATTTCACACAATTATATCCTTTCATGTGTACCCATAATTTTGATTTCTTACGCCACATGCCATAAGCATTTCTTATTGTGAGCAGCATATTCCATTCAAAATTATTCACATGATCCCTCAAGCTCCAACTTTTACCTCCCTTCTGATTTTTCCCATTTTCCACCCATACATTCCAATTGTAGAGAAAGTAGCACAAATATTTTATTTTTCACATATCCTCCTTCAATAACATAGTAGAATGGTGGTCATGTATGAACCATAAGGAATTGAATCATTGGAAGATATCCCAAAATTCAGAGAGTATTTAGAGGAATGGGATGGCTTTCATTGTTTGAAAATTTCATGGCTATAATGTTAAGGTAACACAAGCACTTTCATAATCATTTGATGGTAACAATGACTTACTGGGAGATACAATGATTCATGTCTCAAAAGATGCATTATTAACCATATATTACAATACTTCCTTAAGAATGTGAGTGATGGTTTAAAAATAAAAGTATAGAGGAAAAGGAATAGATTCCATTTCTAAATAGAATTAGGTGGAATCAAAATTGGGGAAAAGGAGTTCCTTGATTGTGGTTGGTAGATTAATGGAATGATGTTGCTTTGTTCATTCAAGAATTCATGAATTGAGAAGGGAGGTATAGTCTTGTTTTCCTACATCCTATTCTCCTACTCCTTCTTTTGAAAGAGGAAAAAATGATCAATATGTGTTTCTTATTTTTTAAAAGCCTCAATAAAATGGTGGCCCGTGTATAGAAACATCAAAAGATTGTATAACATAGCCTTTACCATCATTATTTAATCAAAGTAGTTTTTATGGATTATTTACATAGTAGAATGGTTATTTGGACACATTTTTTTAGCTCACAACATTTTCTAAGAAGGACCTAGGAGTGGAAATTAGGAATAGATTCCTCGGGATAAAGAAGATTCAAGTTCGAAGGTGTTTGAAATCATGAAAATGGTGTCAAGGAAGCCAAGGGATAGAGTAAAACATATAGTGAAATAAAGAGTCAGAAAAATTTTGGAAAAGGAGCTACAGGGTGAAAATGAATCAAGTCATGAAGAGCATGCTTCTGTTTTTAAGACTTCACCAAAGAGGCCTTAAACTAAAAACTCCACCAATGATATTCTTCCAAAATCAAATATTGATATTCAACAATCAATTTTTTATGTAATTCCAATCAAAGACAATAAGGTAACCCATTCACATTCTCCTAGTGTGTTTTTAGCTTCAAAATTACAAAATAAAGGAAGGAAAATGAAGACATTAAAAAGAAAAATTGAAGAGTTGCAAGTTTTCTAAATAAAACTCATAGAATAAAATATAGAGTTAAAGTCTAAAAGTACTTCATTCATGAAGCAAGTTCACAGATGACGTAAGAATAATAAGAGAATTAGGATACACAATAAAAGTTTGAAAGTTACAGTACTGATGTACAGGATAGGGATACATATCCATACATCATAGAAAACGTGTATAGGACAACATCATATATTGATGCTATTATTTGTTCCAAAATTTGAAGTCCTGATATTTTGTGAACTTTGAACAGTAGCAATATTGTGAACTTTGAAAAGTAGCAATATTAGAAGGATGAATTTGTTATTGCATGAGTACATGCAATTTATTGTGTGGGGGGAGATGTTGAGACAACATTTTGTTCTTATTTTCACTACAAAACTAAGATAAATATGACCTTCATCTTATTCCTTTTTTCCTCAATACATCGATTTTTGACAAATTGTGCAAGATTTACACACTATGAACCTAGAATAGAGCATTCAAGGTATCAAGTTAAGTTTTCCTCTTTATTCCTACTTTTGATTAATTGAATGTCATTTAAAAATACTTTACTAATGTGTAATTACAAGAATTATAGATTCTAGTAAACCAGCATTGGTTTTTCTAGAAATGCTTTCTCAAATTTGAACTTGCCACCAGGAGATGATTCATGGTAATAATTCATGACATGGTAAATCTATTATGTTATCATTATAACGATGCAGGATTGATAGCCATTTTACAGGTCAAAGGTGAATAGTTATGGATAAAGAGCATATCGTGTTTCTTGGGATCATGGTCGCGTGGATATTTTCTCCAAATATTCAATTTCCTAAGCCAGGGACAAAATCCAACAAAATATGCAAGGGTGTCTTATCCTATATTATGTTAGAATTATTCTTAGTAAAGGATATATCCAAATATGTAAATTTAGGGATAGTGCATCATATTGGATGAATTTTTATTTTTTTTTAATATGTATAAATACAATGTGAAGGCTCTTGAGAGAGTAATGGGATAATGTTGAATGAGAAACTATTGAACTCTATGACTTATTGATATTTATATTATGATTATTAATATTAATATATAGGTTTTTAATTCTTTCTATAATGCATACATAATAAACAACGCCTAGTGTAACATTCCTAGTGTATGAAAGTATTGTTGTAATGAACATAATATTCTCTAAATAGTAAATGCAAAATGTTACCTGCAATATTAACAATTCCACTTTTAGTAAATTCCACTTAATATTAAAGGGTTATTTTTTTTACAAATTTATACATGGTTGTTGGTTTTCCGACATATCTGGAGTGACATTTGTTGTCGGATAATCAATAAATTCGACATATATACTACAATACCGATGCCTTCAGTGCATCAATTATCCAACCGGTCGGAAGGATCAGTCATTGTATTAGCGACGTTGAAGTGGTGAAAGGGGTCGTCAGATATCCATCAAATTCGACATATTTGCTACAGTACCGACACCTTCAGTGCGTCGATTATCTACCAGGCCAAAAGTATAAGTCATTGGATTGGTGGCGTTGAAGTGGTGAAAAGGGTCATTGGATATCCATCAAATCCGACATATTTTCTTTGATATCGACACCTTCACTGTGTCGGTTATTCGACCAGTATTAAGGATGATTCATCGATTTTTCGACAGATATGAAGTGGAATTTGGTGTCGTTTTTTTGATAATGGGCTATCAGAATTCCACCAAGTGTATTTCACTGTCAAAAATCATGTGAAATTCAACCGACATGTTAAAATAAAGCATATTGTCGAAATGTCGACATCAATATGTCAAAAATCAAACATTTAGGTCGTCATAATTTGTGGTAAAAAATACTTGTGTATGTTAATGCTTCATCAATGCATTGTTGATCCATTAATGTAAGAAATATTGTCATTTTCTTCAGACATGACACTATACCTTAATTTCAAATCAACTTATCATGATCTCGAATATCTTGTCACAATTCTCGATTTACCGAGTTTGATGTTGCACCGCCTTTGCTTTGCACATTTATACAAAACTTCGAGTAACCAATATTTGGTACTGTTTGGATTTGGTTTGCTTGTATTGCTTTTGTTTCCCTTCGTTTACACCAGATATTTTGCAACAGAGGTTTTTCCAGTTTGTCAAATTTGCAAGTATTCCTTGGATCTGCTTAACTATTTTCAACATTCATTGTGGTAAAAAAAAAATTGCTTGGTATTTTTGTGGCTCTAAATTTATCTTCTTCTCGCAATTGGAATTTTAATCTTGAATGTTTAAAAATTTAGTATTTACTTACAAGTTGCTTAGTTGTGATTTATACAATGTCTGTTATTATTTTACAACAAATATACATTGTCTTGCATAGATTTGACAATGGAATTATTGTTGCTCTAAATTACTATATATTTATTGTCAAATTGAGGGTTTCATTTTGCAAACTATTTGTAAATGTTATTTTGGAATGGGTAAGAGTAGTTCTGAAACATGTTATTTACTCTACTAGGGGCAACTATTCTTATCTTGCATAAAGTTGACAGTAGAAGCAAAACACGTGAGACACCTGTCAATTCTAAAGCTTTACAGATATCACTATTTTTTTTGTAAATAAGATTCCTTCTATTGCCTTCAATAATATTTACAAAAAATATACATTAACAAAGCCCTCCCTACATAGGGAAAATAGGCTTTGAAGTTTCCAAAATTACAAAATTACATTCTGCCCCGGAATGAAACCAGGCTATACCATTTAGATTGAGAGTTCTTTACGATAAATCGTTTGCAAATATTCATAGAAAATAAAAGTAAACTAATATGATTAGATATTTAGCCAATATTTGACTTGATGTCAGTATCCATAAGGGTGGATTTGTCCAGTTTAATGCCAAGGTGATAGGAAATATGTTACATGTTATTGGATAATTCATCTAGCTTCAGAAGAATGGATTCATGTGCCTCTCCTCTGTCTACCAGTGCTCTTCCCAGAACATACTTTTTCTACCATAGGTATTCCATGATATTCAAATGAAAATAACTTATTCCTATAGAATAACCAGCGTCAGGTATGAGAGCTTCGAATTCCTCTCTCACCTCATAATCTGGAATGCAGTTTCTGGTGAGCTTAGCATCATTTTCAAAGTCTTCAATCTCTTCTTTCATTGAGTTCAGAATTGAATTCTTGTACAGGAGGGAAATATGGGCAATGCTTCTCATAGCTCTGTTGGGTGGTCAAAGGAACCAAGGTGTGGAGTGCGAGAGAATCTACGCAGCGACATGGTGAGATTATCAAAGTGGAACCTAATTCAGGGAAAAGGGGCTCGCAGCTGAGGTGGTGAACTAGCAGGAGTGCTTAGAGAATACTCCGAAAAAAATCTGCAGAGAATCCACCACAAAAAATGAATGACATGAAGGCTAATGACACAGAAGGTAGAGAAGAATAGGATCCATAAGGGAATTAAAACCGAGAGACAAGAATCCAACAAAGCATAGCTTACTTGTGAGTGTCCCAGAATCCATAGTTTGCAAGAAGTCATATTTGAGCAGTAGGCTTTCCCTGGTGCACCACACATTGTCTATAACCCAGATAAGTGATTCCTGCTCCTCTAAATCACAAACCACCTTCATGAGAAAACATTATTTCCTCAAAACAAACAGAGAATGAAAGAGGTGAATAGATCGATGCCTTGTGTCTGTAATGCTAAATTTGATACTATTTATCCTTTAAAACCACATTCTCACCACCCTCGATCTCGATGACCCACCTGTTGCAGCATGCCAACTAAAGGTGTCTCCCAATATATCACCTCATCTATCTGCATCGTTCAGGAAACAGTACAAGAATTCACCACCATTATCATCCCAGGAAAGGGTTAATAAATTATATTTTATTTTATAGAGGGTTGGCATGGGGGAATGCAAGTGTTTCCTACACACATGTGCAATGCAAATTTAAATTGCACATATTATTAGTAGTCATTTATTTCTATGTATAAACTTTCCTTTCTATTTGTGGATTTCAAGCCGAATGACCATTGTCTCTTTTCATATCTATACTTTCATTTCTATATGTCTAGATGAATAAACCTCATAAGGTTTATACCATTTGCAACAACAACAAAAATGTTCATTCCCTATTTGATTCCACGCGAAAGATCAGCCATCACCTTATGGAGACTATGCTAACTGAAGATGTTATTTCACTCTTGCTACATGGTGATTTCAACCTTTTCCTGCTGGTACAAGTATCCACATTAAACCAAGTGAACTCACTCAACTCATCAACTATTCAATTCTGGATTTCTCTCTCAGGCAGCCTTCACAAGCATGAGCTATTACTTCCAATTATATATAATAGTCTTGTAGAATATGGGCAACTAAAAAAAGGAGCTGTAATCAAAGTCACCCATTGTAGATGAAACATTGTACATAATGTAATGTATGTTTCATCTCCTCATTTTTCTTCCCACTTAATGAATTTCACACCGTTGATGGATCACATATTTTTGTCTCCCATTACTCTCTAACATACAAATAGGAGTAGTGTACATAGTATCAAATGGCATAGTCAAAGCATCCAATCCAATTTGAAACCATTCGAAAAGCCATCATGAGATTTTCCTAGTTTCATCCTCAACCATCCAACCATTCTTAAATAAATACCCCTTAATACCTTTATATTGCTTTAACTTTAAAACTATTTAGGACATCCAAACTATACCTGTAAATTCCATGGGTGACCTTCTTAGACTTGTAATTTTAGTTTCGCCTGCATCAAGCACACAGAAACGGGATGGTGTAGAGATTTTACGACGCACCATTGGAATCTGCGACATTTAAGACTATAGAATTGACATAACACTTTGGGGAGATCATTTCCATATTGAAGAAACTGAGCTTGCTAACCTTCGCGGTTTAGATAATCCTCCAGTTTTATCAATCAAAGGTGACCGTGTTACAGAATTTAAAGGAAAAAATGTTGGGACTAATCTCGAACACTACTCTTTTTATAAACCCAAATATTGAATAAATTTTCATTCTCCAAATATAGTTTGATTACAATGTATTTCGTTCAGCGTCACCATCTTTGAGCCAAAAATTCAATGCCTCTCATTCTGCTCCTCATAAAAGCATTACCATCAATGAGATACAAAATCGTGAACCGTATGAAAAGGATATTTGGTACTCTATTGTTGCAACCATCACAAATGTTAACATGGATGACTTTAATTTCCTTTCATGCCCTCTTTTTTTTTATGGTATACAATGCATGAAAAAAAATCTCACAAAGTTAGAAACACTTGGCATTGTGATAAATGTGATGGGTAGTTTCTTGAATGTGACTACCGATACATACTAAAGGTTGACTTGGAACATATCACTAGACACCTTCATGGTGTCATATATTTTGATGATGTTGCAAACCAATTCATGGGAATTTCTATGAAAGACCAGTGCCTCCTCTCAACTAAAGAAACATCAGTTGTTGAAATAGCCTAGAAGATCTGCAATAAACAATTTATTCTTACTCTTCCAGTTAGAACAGAGACCTTCTATGGAATTGCACGCGTAAAGGTTGTAATTGTGATGGTTGAAAACATTTAATCGGAAACTTCACCTGGATATCCAAATACATAAGTTGTTTCGACTTCATACTTAAACACTTGTTATTGTCTGTAATGAATTGCCTCAATTCTCAAATTTGTCCTTACTTCATGCTTCAACATAGCAGCATTTTTTTTTACTCCATTTATAGTTTTCGTTTTTAGGAGTTCTATCTTGTAGTCTCATAGTTCCACTGTACAAGCTATCACTTAACCTTTTGAACCTAAATTGTTGATGCAGCCTATATGGTCTCTTTTGAATACAATACTAATTTGTTATTATGCTTATTTATAAAATAGAGCATCTTTGTTCACTTGTTTCTTACCACAACTTGTCATTCTTTTGTATAGAACAATTATTACATTTATTGTTTTTTTCATATATGCTTTGTCATACTAAAATTTGCTCTTCTATATTGTTGTTTTCTTACAGTTATCAAGCTTAAACTTGAAAAATATATTTAGTCCATAAATGTTATTTTAACGTACATGGTTGGTTTGCAATGTGCAATCACTTAACATTTGCTTTATATCTTATGTTTTATATCCATATACTTTCCACTTAATACATATACAAATTTTGTCCCTGCCACCACTGAAAGATTCTGAGTCTTTAACAAGTTTACGCTTTTCTTGTAGGAATCATGTCGAATCATGAAAATGAACAAGCCAATCCATGAAGAAGACTTATATATGCACAGAATAGAAATAAAAACAACAAGAAGAAACGTCTATTTTATAGAGCTACTCATCAAGCTATGGACATGTATTTTTCATTTTCTCTTGGCCAACCTTCCAAAATGCCATCCCTTCCATCCCCCATGCTAAATCCATCCAACACCCCCCTTGATGACGCACATCAATGATTTCGTAAAAAAAATGGACCAACTAGCTGACATGAATGTCTGCTCAATTTGAAATGAATGTTACCCTATCATTGCAACGAAAAAGTTCCATGGTACATATGGATTTTCTCATTTTATTCTAGAAAGAAAAGGCCATCTCTTTACATTGGAAAACAATATGGACCCGAGCATCCAACCACGTGTCCTTGCAATACTTACACAAGTTTAAGAAATGCTCATTAGTCACGCTAACCCAATTTTACAAGTCACACATTCCCATGGTGGTTAATATAAATATTCAGGCTATACTATTTGCTTCCCCTGGGACATTTCCAATATTGCCACATCCCTACCCCATTTAATATCCGACATTGACATCCTTGTTGTTCACAAATGAAACCATGTAAATAATCCATATGAACTCTTTGTTAGTCGAACACATGTTCTTGTTGCTCTTGAATACAAAATAGCCAACGATTTGTACTACAAGGATGTACGAGTAAACCCAATTGCATTAGATTTTTTACCTCTTGTTTCAAAAGAAATTTCACCTTTGATTCACCATGTTAATCGTAATGATACATTATTTCATCGGCAAAGCTCATCCTCTACAGTGAAACCACCAAATTCATTTGAACCCTATGAATTAGAATCCTCCTCGTTTATTTCAACACAAAGAAATGCTAGAACTGAGGTTGAGGAAATAGACACTTCTTATGCATACCAGATATCCCACTATTGGCTTCCATTGATTATCCTATTAGAATAATCAACCCATAGTTTACCCACTTAGACATTAATTCATTTATTTTTGTCTTATTTGCCTAGTTCATGTGTCCCGCCTTGTGCAAGTTGCTAATTGCCTATCCATAGAGGTCAAACTTGCCATATCTGACTCATGCAGTGCTTGGGAAATCCTTAGGAATCAAATCTACTTTATTCCTGGCCTCCTAGGCACCTATCTGCTTTTTCTGCTTTATTGCCTGCTTTTTCAGTGTTTTAAGGCACATGGGAAAGCTAGACTAGGTGAGGTGAACTTGTTTTTTTTTCCTACACATACTCCTCTCTTTTCTCCATGCAAAAGCATGTATGAGATACCATTCCACCACTCTTTAGCTTGCCTATGCCTTTTTTCCAATTCGTGAGCTCCATGACAGATTTGGGATCCAGCTTTTACACCTATGGGGGATTTGCTTATTTTTGGTAAGCCTGCTTTATGCTAGAATTGGATGCTTCCTCATGCATTCGATTTCTTCATGTATTTTATTTATTCAAGAGCCTATGATATTATAGGGTTGGCTATTGTACACTCAGTTAATATAATTTTGTGTTACAGCTCCATATTCAGTCTCTCTTGTTAGCAATTTTGCATGATCAATTGATAATTGTTGTGGGTAAAATTAATCTATTGCTGGCCTGAATTTCTACATGGTATCAGAGCCATTGTAGGTTGTTACTCTCCTTCAAAAATTGTTTTGCAGGTTCGACATCAAGACTGGGAGCCTTCTACTGACAGCCGGGACAGATTTTCTAAAGCTATGGATTCACAGAAAACTATCTTGACTCCCTTCAACTATTTTGAATGGAAAGAAGAGATGGAGATATTGTTGAGAGCAAAAGGCCTCTACAGGGTGACTATGGCTACAGAAGCAGAGCCCAATGCTACTGCAGAGAAGATCAAATGGCACAATCGGAGAGATGAGGCCTATGGCCTCCTATGTCTCAGTATTTCCTGAGACCTCCTTTTCCATATCGATGGATTAACTTCACCGGATCAAGTATGGGAGAATATTTCTAATCTTTTTGT
>LPNX010075471.1:126521-170030 GCA_001517045.1 Pseudotsuga menziesii | reverse complement strand
TTTATTTTTGTCTTATTTGCCTAGTTCATGTGTCCCACCTTGTGCAAGTTGCTAATTGCCTATCCATAGAGGTCAAACTTGCCATATCTGACTCATGTAACACTTGGGAAATCCTTAGGAATCAAATCTGCTTTATTCCTGGCCTCCTAGGCGCCTATCTGCTTTTTCTGCTTTATTTCCTGCTTTTTCAGTGTTTTAAGGCACATGGGAAAGCTAGACTAGGTGAGGTGAACTTGTTTTTTTGTCCTACACATCCTCCTCTCTTTTCTCCATGCAAAAGCATGTATGAGCTACCATTCCACCACTCTTTATCTTGCCTATTCCTTTTTGCCAATTCGTGAGCTCCATGACAGATTTGGGATCCAGCTTTTACACCTATGGGGGATTTGCTTATTTTTGGTAAGCCTGCTTTATGCTAGATTTGGATGCTTCCTCATGCATTCGATTTATTCATGTATTCTATTTATTCAGAATCCTATGATATTATAGGGTTGGCTATTGTACACTCAGTTAATATAATTTTGTGTTACAGCTCCATATTCAGTCTCTCTTGTTAGCAATTTTGCATGATCAATTGATAATTGTTGTGGGTAAAATTAATCTATTGCTGGCATGAATTTATACATAGCCCCCTATAGGCATCTCCCCCATCAATGAGTACAACATATAAGACCTTCTTTCCATGGCCTTTCCAACCTTGTTCCCGACAGGTGCAGAAATGCTTAAACAACCACACATTCATCAAGTTGAGATACATAAATATGCACTTTACCTTATTCACTATCATGACAACATATTTGGGAAACATCCTCTCTTCCTTCTACTACATATACAATCTAATCATGTGTCATCGAATTCATGCTACTGCTTCTATTTTTGTCAAAATTAACCTTGAAGATACACTCCCTCCCACAATACTTGAGCTTGTTAACCAATTGCAAGACATGCCTAATGACAAAATTGGTGAAAGGGTCACACGATTTGGGTTTTCATTGTGTGGAACATGCTTTGATTAGACAAAAAGTAGATTTGAACTCACAAATATGATCAATCAACAAGTTACACCAACGTTCTTCTTCACCCTTAATGTAGCTGACACAAAATCGTTAGATTTGCATGCTCTAATGCCTAGTGAATGCCCTATCAATTTAGATCAACACCATCAATGGAATATTCACAACATCATATCAAATCCACATATTACGTCACAATACATGCATGATAAATTCAAATTTTTCCTTGAAGAGGTTCTTCAAAAAGGCCTTCATATAACGAATTCTTGATGCAGGTGTTTTACTATCTCTTCCTTCTTATCCTTCTCGTCATGTTTGTCACTTTATAACATTGGTTTCTAATATATTCATTTTCCTCCCATGTAGGCATGAATGGAAACATGGGGGATCCACACACAATCATGGTTTTGTTTGGTTGGAAAATGCACCAAATATGGACACCTTAGACTGGGAAGATATGCTTGCAGTTGAAGCTGCAAAACACTTTTTTGACACATATGTTACAGCTTTGAATCCTTGTAACGACCACTTGCCCACTTTTAGGTTACATATTTCTACTACAAATGATCCATGCACTCTTGCATCACCATCCATATTTGCATTAATCTACTCAGTTGACTATGAAGAAATTCTAAATTGTGTTCAAAGGCACACCATATGTTCAAAATCAACTTCCTTCATAAAAAAGGAACATTTGTTCAATGTCGCTATGGTTTTCCCTATGACCTACAAGCTACTTATTCCTTATTCATTGATGCAAATGGACATAAAACCTACAATCCCGTAAGAAATGATTTCCATCTACATATTCACAACCCAACCATGCTTTCAATATGGAGGACTAATGTTGATTCCCAACCTGTTCTTTCTAGACATGTTGTCCTCAAATACATTTCAAAGTATGCATCAAAAGTAGAGCCAAAATCAGAAAGCTACCATGTTATTCTCTCTTTCCTTGCACATGCAGCACTAAGTGGCGACCCCGTTCTTCAACCAATCAAGCAATTCCTTGCATAAACAGTTGCAGTATGAGACATCAGTGCACAAGAGGTGTGTCACATGCTCCAAAAACTCCCTCGTGTTCTTTGCAACCGTCACTTTTTCTCCCTAAATGTGAGCCAACATGTCTTTTTTCGTGTTTCTAATTACACTACTAACACCCCTCCAACACCCCCCCCCCCCTTCATATTTGCATACATGGAAAGACACCTTTCTCTTGAGCATCTAACCCTGATTGAAGATGCTCATTCTTCGTCTTTCTCGCCTAAGAGTAAAAAAATCAATGGAACCAAACTTGCATCACAAGATTGTTAAAGTCTTTCCACAATTCACTTCCATTCCTCCCTTTGATTCTTCAACTTTTGAACCGTTTTGTTGGAGCGAACTTCTTCTATACAAAAATTTTCATGCCCTCCCTGAGGATATTGGAACAACAATTTCTGAAATTATTTCTCATTGGCATCGCATTAAAGACACATATGTTATGTGGCATGTTGAATGTGTAGGAGATATAGAATGGGATGGTGAATGTTTAATTGCATCTCGTGAACCCCACTTGAACATTTCCAAGCATCCTAAGGAGATAGAGAAACTATTGAGTAAGTATGAGAAGGATTTTGGATACCTTCCCCCAGGAAGACCACCAGATAGAGGTGTTGAGCATACCATTCAGTTAGAGATAGGAACACAACCTATCAAAATTCAGCCTTAGAGGAATCCCAAAAGGATTCAAGATTTGATTGAATAAATCTTGGAGTTTGGTCTCATAAGACCTAGGTCTAGGCCATTTGCTTCTTCAGTTGTTATGGTAAAAAAGAAAGAGGGAACCTTGAGAAGGTGCATTGATTTCAGAGCATTAAACAAGAATACAATAAAGAATAGATACCTCATCCCAAGGATTTATGAGCTCATGGATTAGCTCCATGGGGCTAATTTCTTCTCAAAGATTGACCTTAGATCAGGTTATCATCAAATTCAAATGAGAAAAGAAGACATACCAAAGACTTCTTTCAGATTCCACTATGGTCACTTTGAGTTTGTTGGCATGCCCTTTAGCTTGAAAAATGCACCAGCCACATTCCAATAATGCGTGAACAACATATTCCACAAGAAAATTTGTAAATTTGTACTTGTTTTCTTTGATGACATTCTTATTTACAGTAAAACTTGGAAGGAACACTTGCATCATCTAAAAGAGGTATTAAAAATTCTGCATGATCAATCTTTGTTTGCTAAGTTGTCAAAATGTGAGTTTGGATTGACAGAGCTCTTGTATCTTGGACACGTCATTGGCCAAGATGGTGTGAAGGTGGATATGGAGAAAATAAGAGCCATTTTAGAGTGGCCCCATACCAAAAGTCTCATTGAATTAAGAGGATTCATTGGAATTTGCACCTACTATAGAAAGTTTGTGAAGGGGTTCTCCCAACTCACTTCACCTCTCATAGATTTGACAAAGAAAGATGCTTTCCAGTGGCATGAAGGAGATGAAAAAAATTTCCAAAGAATGAAGGAGGTAATAAGTAATTTTCCTATTCTAGAATTGCCTGATTTTTCTAAACCATTGGTCTTGGAATGTGATACATCAAGGGAAGGCATTGGAGCAGTCCTACAACAAGGACAACACCCAATAGATTATGATAGTAGGAAGTTACAGCCACATGAGCAGATTTAATCCATATATGATAAATAAATGTTGTCCATAATGCATTCTTTGATCAATTTTAGACAATACTTGGTGGGAAACAAATTTGTAGTCAAAACTGACCATAACAGCTTAAGGTACTTCCTCACTCAAAAGGATTTAAATGAAAGGAAGCAAAAGTGGGTGAGTAAGATTCAATAATTTGACTTTGATATTGAATATGTGAAGGGGAAAAATAATGTGGTAGTTGATGCCTTATCTATAAGACCTTCTATTTCTCTCATGGATGTAGCAGAAAATTGGAAAGCCACATTAGAAGTAGAGTATGCCAAAGATAAATTTTCTTCTGAAATTTTTGATGGGAATAACAATGATGATAGGTATAAGGTATTGGAAGGAATCATATAATACAAATGTAGAATCTATTTGGTCCCTAATTCAAGTTTAAAGGAGGAAATATTTAAAAAAGATCATGATTCTCCTATAGCAAGTCACCCCGGTTTCTTCAAAACATACCGAATGTTGAGGGAAATATTTGCATGGAAAGTGTTGAAGGATTATGTTCTGAAGTATGTTAATGAATTCCCCACATGTCAGAAAAATAAAGTGGAGCACACTCATCCATCTAGTCTCTTACATCACTTTCCAATTCCAGCACAAAAATGGGACAACGTTTACATGAACTTCATCACAGGTTTGCCCAAAGTATTTGGTAAGGATTGCATATTTGTGGTGGTGGATAGACTCACTAAATTTTATCATTTATTTATTGTTACTACCACTTTCACTGCTGCACAAGTGTCTGAACTATTTTTAAAGAAGTTTTCAAAATACATGGGCTTCCCAAGAGCATTGTTAGTGACAGAGATAGCATATTTTTTAGTGCATTTTGGTAAGAACTCTTCAAAATGGTGGAGAAAAATTTGACACCTATCACAAGCTATCATCCCCAAACTGATGGAGAAATAGAGAGGGTGAATTAATGGTTGGAAGGATACTTGAGGAAATGTGCTAGTGGGCAGAAAAAAGCATGGATAAAATGGTTGCATTTGGGTGATTTTTGTTACAATACTACTTTCCATATGTCCATTGGCATGTCTCCTTCTAAATCACTTTACGGTTATGATCCATCCAATTTTATTGACCACGTTTTTGGTGTTAGTAGAGCTCCAAAGGCTAAGTATCGGATTGAAGAAAGTCAAGAAATTTTGAAGGTTTTGAGAGATAACTTGCGGGTTGCTCAAAATCAGCAGAAACAATATGAAGATAAACATAGAATGGAGAGACAATTCCAAGTGAATGACTTGGTGTATTTGAGGTTACAGCCCTACAAACAAACCACCATAAAAGTTAAATGTTCAGAAAATCTCAAACCATGATTTTATGGTCCTTACAAGGTGATTCAAAAAGCTGGGGAAATGGCCTATCAATTGGAGCTTCCCGTGGGAAGAAAAATTCATAATGTATTTCATGTTTCTTGTCTAAAGAATGTTATAGGGCAGAAAATTTCAGTTTTATATACTTTACCACCTTTTGATGATGAAGGACAACTTGTTCTCATTCCAAACAAAATCTTGAGAACAAGGGAAAGAAGACTGCGAAGCATAACATTAACAGAATATTTGGTACAATGGAAGGATTTTCCTAGTGAGGAGGCCACTTGGGAAGATGAGAAAATGTTTCAGCATCCAAACTTTGAATTTCTTGAGGACAAGAAAAATTGGGTGTGGAGGACTATCATGTCCCCATTCCAATAGGTCTACTAGTTGACAATGTTTCACCCACCTACTAGTTCCCTAGGTTGAGAGAGGAAGCATTAAATATTGCAATAAGGGAGATATGGGACCCAAGATAACCTTATTTTATCATTTACACATCAATTTTGGTCATACAAATAATAAATATGGAGAAAATAAAGTGGAATTGCTTCATAAGGACATTTGGAGGTCCATGGGGGCCTTGGGTGGCTAGATTCCTCCTTACACATGTCATGACTTAATCCCAAATTAGAAATTATGAGTGATGAAAGGTTATTTGAAGGTGAAGATTCATAAAATTACATATCATGATCCCAAGGATTCAAATGGGTGAGGAGGATTAACTCCCCATGGAAGAGGAAGAATCTAGGAAGAAACTAGGTCCCATGTGGAGCTAGATTTCCTGCGCATGATGACAACAATGATGGAAGATTCTATGCAAAATACAACCTGATTGCAGACCTGATTGTTGAAATATGAAGAATCTGTCATGAAAAGGCTAAAAATAACCACCAAGAGTTCGAATTTGGTAGTTAGAGGCAACCATTCGAATTTGGTGGAAGATGAAGGGTTGAGGAGAAGGCCAAGTGGCATGGAGGTTACTAAACATCAAGGATGAGGTGGAGGAAGCCTATGGGAATGAATTCAAACTCGGGGAAATTATGAGGGTTATGAAAATATTTCATGAGGAATGGAAATTGATTTTGGTCATTTGTGAATTTGCCTTTGGAATTTGGAGAGCAATTGCTTGTCCCTTGAACGGTGAGTGCACACTTACCCTGCTGTTAGCCAATTTCGAGAGAGTGAGATTATAATCCAAGTTGGTCATGGTAGAGGAAATTCAGACCTATAATTTGGAGCTTCATATATTTTTTTATTTCATATATGAGTCTTCTGATGTTCGTGACCCATCTTTCCTCCCATTCTCTCAATTTCCACTTCCATATTTCCATGTTTTTCTATGAAGACGCACTAGTGTGAATGGTGGTTGTGCCCCATTGAGTTAAATTGATTCCCAAGATATAATATATGATGTATGTCTCTGTAATATCATGTTCACATGCTCTATAAGTTGAAATCAGAAGAAATACATATGCAAATGTCCACATTTCCAAGCTTTCTTGTGACTAGTTTCCATGTGATGATTTTCCTTTTCAATGGAGATTGTGTATCTGAAGTATATAGAGAATTGGGTCAATGTTATTAAGATATTGAAATTATTTCAAGGTTATATATTCATATTTCTCTGTTATGAACCATTATATGCACCATTTATGAGTCGAAGTTGAGCTTTATTATGTCATTTCCCTTAAGCAAATATCACTGAAATTGTGCATTCGAATATGAAGCTCTATTCCTATGATGCAGAAATATTAACCACATATAATGAAATTAAATGAAGTATAATTACATTTCATATACTCTTTTCTAAAATTTTGGAGGGTTTCTCGGGATTTGGAGAGCCAATTCTGCCCATACCCTAGGGGGAATTACACCATAAATTGCTAGTAATTTTTCCCTTTTTTCCATCATGTACAAATCAATTTGTAGATGTCTATGAATTGTAATAAAACCATCAGAAAGTCTATTTAATAGTATTAAGACTCCCCACATCATTCCCTATCAAATTTGATAACCACTTGGGCCATTCCAATACCCCACAATCCAAGCTAGTCAAGACCATTTTTCCAAAATTTTGCCTTTGTCTGGAATTTTTGAATTGGGACATTACACATTTACTTATATGTTTCCCCGTTTATTGGTTCAATTCAACAAATAAATTAACCACCTTGTCACATGTTCCTTTGTTAGCATCAAATTCAAATTTGCTTTCATCTACTTTAATGTGTTATTGTCTACTGTTTCAATATGTCCATGTTTTTTTAATGAGTTTGTCGACAAAATTCGTTGCAGTTGACATGTAGAAGTTGCAAAAAAATAGATAATAATTAGATAAAACAATTTGACAAAAAAATATATGTAATGCAAGATTAAAATGAATTATGAAAATGTTTATCGATGTCAATGTTAACTTTTTGTATGAAACTTCAATGACAGATAGGAAAACCAATTGTTTTCTTGTGCATGGGAAAAACGTCAAGAAACATTTGCATGTTTTCTTTGTCATGGGACAATTTTTTGAATAAATGTTGATTAAAAACTTGAACTCTACCATAAATGGAAGATGGACTGATACTTTGTAGGCATGCTGGACTTAGCTATGCATAAATATGTTGAACTTATGAGTATGATAAAATGTGCAATTCAGAAATTGAATTCACCTTTTATATTCAATTGACAAAAGTAATGTAAAAAAAATTAAAAACATTACATGCAGTTGAGAGCTACTTGGAAATAATTGAGAAGAGAAAGTGCATCATGGAAAAAAATGTAATTTAAATTGAAATCACTTGACAGAAGTAATCTAAAAATAAATAAAAAACATTACCTGCAGTTGAGATTTAAGTCATTGTAGTTCACTAATGACTATGAACATCATAACTAATCCTTGAACCTATCAAATAAAATAACCAAACCTTTATGTTTGCATCAACATTTGTCTAGAAAATAAAATGATACATGAGAAGGGAAGGCCAAAAATGTACCATGCGGAATCAGTATACCTGAATACTTTCTGCATTTACCTTTCCGCAATTAATTTTTTGCAAATACCTTTCCACAACTTACCTTTCCGCAATTACCTTTCCACAATTATCTTTCTTCATATACCTTTCCGCATTTACTTTTCTGCAATTACCTTTCTGCAATTGTGGATTGAAGATTGCAGATATGCATTTCGATTTTTCTCAAAACTGCTTCCGCGATTCCCTTTCCGCAAAACCAAGTTAGGTCAATTTGTGGATTGCAGATTGTGGATGTGCCATCCAAATTTTCCAAATTCTTCCTCTGCAATTCATCTTCCGCAACCCCTATGAGTCGTCGATATCTTGCGACTTTGATCTCATCTATTTATCTGTTATCATTGTGAAACTTTGTGGATCTCTTCTCTCCTGTGCATATTTACTTCTTGAATTTCGTCGATCTCTTACAGATTTCATGTCATGTGTCGATCTACTATCAGTACGGAACTACACTTTAACTTTATGGATCTCGTATCTCCCATGCAGATTCACTTCATGAATTCTTTCCCCATCATCAATCTCTCACAACTTTGATCTCATCCGTCGGTCTTCTATCAGTGTAGAACTACACTTTAACTTCGTGGATATCTGATCTCCGATGCAGATTCACTTCATGAATTCTTTCCCCATCATCAATTCATCTTTCTCCTTTAATCTAGATCGTCTAATCTATGTCAAAGGAATGAAATCAACCTCTACATAACACTGATCAATCAACTCGATCTATACAGACTTGATCAACCTATATGGATCTTCTATAACCTCTATAGCTTCATTCTCCTTGCAAATACATCAATCAACTCGACCTATCTTCAGCCGAACTTGATCTCCTTATCTTGATCTGTCTATAACATCTATAGATTCATCCTCCACGATGTTCTGCAAATTTGTTCCGACGGGGTATCGATCCAAGGACTTGATCCCCTCGCTCGATATACACATTATCTTTGTGGATTCATTTGTATTACATTGAGTTTGCAATGCCATCATCTTTATTGGTTATTCCTTTGTCATTACTGAACTCTTTTGACATCAATGACAATTATTTTCAACGTTCTCCCCCTTTAGAATTGATGGAAACATATAATAATTATCCCCCTTTGACAATAATGACAAAAGATAACATGTTATGCCTTTCCAACATCCCTTTTTTTTAACTTGACTTGGTACTAACCATTGTGTTATGATCTGGTTAACATTTTATTTCTTGCACTAAGTTCTTTGAATGATAACCTGGATGATAAATTCATAGACTCCTCCTATTGCAGTGCTTCCTTTTTTCCCATTGATGAGTTTTTTCGTTACTTCAAACCCATACGATGATTGTCGAGAGGCAAATTTCTATGTGTTAGTGTTGGACTTCTATGCACTATTTTTCTCATCAACTTACAAGAGTTCTCACAATGTCATTTTTTTCACTCATCAAACATTTTCCTGTATGTATATCAAGGTAGTTTATGAGGATATTTCGAAGAAATTTGTCTTGGATGGAGACTTTAAAGGCAACCATTGCTCATGTTTGGAACCCACGGGTCACGCCTTCCACTTTTCAACACAAACCTTTCCAATACAGTTTCTATGAGAAATTCATCAATTGATATGTGCCTGAATCCTAATTGTTCCCTTCAAAAGTCTTCCAAATCTAAGTTTTTAGTCTTCTCATAGTGAGTCTCCCCATTTTTATTAAGTACTTGCTTATTCATGCTTCCCATAAAACATGGATAGATAGTATCTTACTTTTATTACTAAGTGATTATATTCATTAGGAAACTCGATAAGTTCTAGCAGATCCTCTACGACTATGATTTTTTAAATCGGCATGTTTTTTTAGTTCATTCAGCTAACTTGTATCTTCTTCGGGGCCTTCATCAATATGTGCTTAAGACTCTTTCAATATATTTGTTCATCCATGAAGATGTCATCATGGTACCAATGTCTTTCACAGGAGTGCGTTGATTGACTGTAGATTATCCAACAACGTACAAACTTATTTGAAGTTTCTGAGTTGGTTTATATAGAGATAACTGCTTCACCCAGCGTGTCGCCATTTGTTGTTGGAAGCAACAAATCCCATTTTTACTGACTAAAATGGCAGCCCCATCTATTTACTAAGGTAATCATTAAGGTAATCTTTTTCTTGTGGGGTCAAATTCATGCCTATTGTAAGTACTATGTTTCAATTTTTAATAAATCCTTATCAAAACCTTATTTTCTATTTGGGTTTTGTGGATTGCGGAAACAGCTTTTCAATTTTTTGTTTATTTTTTCTTTTACACAACCCACGTTATGTAAACTGCAATGTGGAAAGCGAAGGTTCTTTTTTTGGAAGTTTTTAAAAGTGTTTGTCCATAACCCGGATCCTGCAATGCGCAATTGTAGATGTTGAAATTCAATTTTTTTGCTTGTTTTTTCCTTTCTGCAATCCACAACCCGCAAATGCGATTGTGGATTACAAAGGATTTTTTGTTAATAAAATTTTATTTTTCGGTTCCGCATTTCTGCAACCCGCAATGCTGATTTGCGGAAAGCAGAAACTCTTTGCATTAATAATTCTTTTATTTTTTATTCCATAGTTCTGCACTCTCAATGCCAATTGCAGAAAGCGGAAACTTAATAAAAAAAACTTTCAAAATTACCTATCTGCAACCCGCAACCTGCAAATATTTTGTAGATTGTGGAATCTACCAAATTTTTTCCTTATTTCAAATGTTATCCTGCATCCCTCAACCCACATCATGTATTGCAAATTGTGGAAATCGAAGATCAAAAAATGTGTTACAACTCATCTCCGCATTTCGTTTTCTCACTTGAATTTCAACCATTGTTTTTTCTTGAAATCTACGGTGCAAATTTTTTATGTCGTTAATGCTTCGTGTATTTAAATCACTTCAAGTTATGAATTCTTCACCATTTTAACTTGTGATTTTTACTGTGCTTGATATTTTTACTGTGATTTTCTTGTTAATCTCACCAATTCTCTGGTTCCCAATATTTCCACGGGTAAATTTTTCAACCCTCAACAGTTAAATTCTATTGTTTTTACCGTCGGTAAATTTTAATCATGGTTTTTAAATTTGTATCAAAATTTACCTCCAACTATGCCAACATGTCCTGAAACACAAGATCCAAAACCACTCTCAATGAGAAGAAGAGAAAAGACCCAAACGTCGACATATTCTCTTACACCAGTGGACGAGTGTCGAAAACCCTCCATCTGGACTGGTCCATAATTTACCTAATATTTAATAATGACGACTTCTTCACTATCACCCATGACCAGCAAGCCTTCATCAATATCAGCAAATCACAGCTTCATTGCATTGCAGCTAGGCCTCCATTCATTCCTTACACAGACCCGTTCAAGTGGGCACTTGACCATGCAAGCCCTAAGGAATAGTCTTTTGATGACCATGCCCACACCCAGCTAGCCTCTTTCCACCCACATGTCTTTGCAATAGCATATGCTCTCAAACCACCCCAACAACTTCTAACTGCTTAATTCCTTAATGTATCCATGATCTAGTTTGATTTTCACAAATTCATAAAATCCTGGATAAACAACCCTGCATATTTCATCCCTAAGACAGACAAGTCCTATCCTATTTCCTTTTTATGGATCCTTTTTCCCTATTAGTGTCCATTTTTTGTAGGTTGTACGGTTTTCCCAACTACATTGTATTCAAATCCAAATGGGATCCAATAGCCCACCATATACTGACAACCAGTGAATCATTCAATTGGGCACAGATCCGGTCAGTTGTTTTGAAACAAGAAATTGAGAAGTATCAAAAGACCCCGGCATCCACGAAGCCCGCATTCCACTTGTCAAGGTATGTAATGGATGTTTTATGTGCAACATGTTCATTCCTGACGATGGGATGGAATTGGACCAAAACTTTACCTCTGGTCCATATATACTACTCATCTTTGTGGGAGGATAACTATGTCCCTCATATTTATGAAATCTATGACCAGTTCATAGGGTCGATGTACCAAAACATTTTTCAAAGGGGATTCCCCCACTTGCTTAGAGAGGGTCGGGGCATTGATTTCACTGAATATGGGTGATTGGTATGTAGGGGAATATTTCTCCTATATTCAGGTTTGGGGCAGCAACACAATGCATTTGTTGCTAAGGATAGTACTAGACAAAATGGTACTTCAGGAAATTTCATTCCAAAAATTCCTTGATGGGGTCTTCCTGAAGCTTGTAGCATCCAAAAGGAAGTGTTGGCTCAAGTTTCCACTAAATTTGCGATTTTTGACCCTACATAATTCCACATATGTTGCTTTCCTTGGAAAAGAAATTGTTGGAATGAACTTGGGGGAAGCGCTGAAGAGGACACATGATCCTAAGTTCTTTCGTTGCTAACCATTTTTTGCAAGAACATATGAAGGTTGCATATGTCCATGAGGAACACCTTTATGATTCAATTTACAAGGGAGCAATTAATTTCTCAGAGTTAGTTAGCATAATTGCCACACCTAAATAGCAAACATTTATCTTCCAATACCAAAAATACCTGAAGACCAGGGTGTTATAGTTTAGACAGCTACAACTTACTGTGGAGGAAATTTGCAGAAGCAAAATGCAGAAAACGAAGCAAAACTGTCATTGGCTAGCTCTTCCTCTGATCCTACTAAGAAATCAAAGGATAAAGGTATATCTATTGTTGATGAACCCATAAGAGCACAACCTTCCTCAACACTTAAGGTATTACAGAGATTAGTTGAGTTCAAAAAGGGTTTGGAAAAGCTCACCACTAAAATGAAGGCATGGGAAGCAGTGACTGAGTCGTAACCCAAAAGGAAAAAAGTTCAAGAGGCCCCTCCATAGGAACAAACATGAGAGGCAACAGTTTTTGACCCATGGTGTCTTCCACAAAATGTTAAAAGGATAGAATAGCCATTTCCACTAGAACATCATGTTCCACGGGAGTGGCAAGTTCTGCAGGTCCATCCAATCCAACATGTTAATCCTATGCCCCAAGCAAACCTTGAAATAAAATATATTGAGAGTGACCTTGAAGAGGGGATCTTTCCTTTCACATTTACATTCCCTTACACTATGCCTACCAGTTTTCCATCAGTTGTTACCACCACTCATCCAACAGGGGACCTCTCTTAGACTGATTTTCCCAAACATACATTTTTCTCAAATTGATTTATCTGAGATTTTTTCTGCAACAAATGGTACAAATTTAGTATCATCATAACCCATGCCTATTTATACCCCTTTTCTCACTTCACCTATTATTTAAGCACCACTTGAGTTGACTTCCATCTCCCCCCAAATTCATTCTTTAGTTTCATAACCTGATCATTCTTTTGTTCCCAGAAATTCTCTGCTCAACCCATTACATCTATCCCTACGTCCATTTCTTTAAAACCTTCCTATATTATTTCAACATCTTTGACTACCATCCCTTCCATCAGTATGCAAATCCTTGTACCTGAAACCCCCCAACCTGCACCAATAGTCATTATCCTTGAGAAAACCCTCTCCACAACTGAAGATATGGATGACTTTGAGGAAGATGTTGTTTTCTCCTTGGGACAATACTTTTGGAGCAGGAAAAACAAGGTTGCGATGAGTAAATGATCCAAGAAGTCAAGTGAAGGAACCTTTAAGAAGGAATTAGTCCCAAATAAGATCATTTGGAGAAGGGAATCCTCAAATGTCAAACAAGATTCCCTAGAAACTGCAGCTGCTATGGGATCTTTTTCTAGGGAAAATTATGATTTAGTTTCCCAACTAAATAAAGAGCTGGAAAAAAAGGAAAAAGAATTGCAAAGGTCCAAAGAGGACCAAGAACAAATTGTTGCATAGAATCAACAGGATTTGCAAGCCCTGAGGGATGAATATCAGGAGAAACTCACGCAAATCAAAGAGCTGGAAGAAAAGGAAAAAGAATTGCAAAGGTCCAAAGAGGACCAAGAACAAATTGTCGCACAGCATCAATGGCATTTGCAAGCCTTGAGGGATGAATATCAAGAGAAACTCATGCAAATCAAAGAGCAAAATGACCTTCTCAAGAAACAACTTCAAGAGGGAAAAGGTTTGAATGATAAACATGACTAGAAGATAGCCACCATTGAGCAACAGTTGAAGGATTTCCAACTTACATCTACCACTTCTTCATTTTCCAAGTTTACCACATAAGAATTCAAAAACCTAGCCTACGGGATCCATGATGATTTTTACCAAGGAATTTTCATTCTGTTTCAAAGGTTTTAATGAAATTCATGAATTATATAATGCATTTGAGCACCAATTCGACATTCTTCATTATCGCAATACAAGAATAAATGAAGTGACAATGGATTTTGATAACTTGGTCAGCTAGCAAAAGTATATCAAAGACAGGCCTGAGGATTTGCCAATTTTTGACAAGCTTAAACTCAAGAGGATCCAGGTCTGAATTGATACATGGGAAAATTCTTGTGACCTGGTTGATTCCATTATCAAGGATGGACAAGTGGCTTGTAACACCCCAGTTTTGACTCCGCTTACATTAAATTTATATGATGTATATATTGTAATTAATCGTGGTGTGGAGCTAAAGGCAAAATCCCCACCATTGATTTGGTTGTGTTATGTTCGGCAATTGGAATCATTGCCGATGGTATATTGTGATCTATGGCACATATTAGTTTATGCATCATTTAAATATGAATTTTAATTAAATAAACCCCAACCAGCTATGTCACTGCAACCATAATGAAAAGGGCATGATTTTCCTAAGGATAAGGGGGGGGGGGGGAATGTTAAACCATGAGCCTATGGGGAAAAGCCATGTATCAACCACCCATTTAAAACTTCTATTGTTAGTTGGGTCAGTTATTGCTGGGAAATGGTGGGTGGCAGGACTGTCAGTCCTTTCCCACATGCCCACTCCACCAGCAGACTCTCCATGTTCACGTGGGCAAGGAAACCACTACGCCATTCTTCCATCCTTGTCCATCCTCATGCAAAGAACCGTTCTGTTTTTCCTCACACACCGACTAGAGTTGTTTTCCTCATGCATAGGTTAGGGATTCTTCATCGTTTCCTCATGCAGAGAGCTAGGGGAAGCTATTTTCTATCACCCATAATTTCCTGGTAAGGAGCCATTTCATGATTGGGGTTTGTTGTTATTCTCCCCATGAAGTGTGGTTTGTTGTAGGTTCATTCACGTTTTGGTTGTTGTTGGTTTAATCCACGGTTTTGGTTTGTTGTTGGGGCAATTACATTTTGTGGTTGCTGCTGAGTTGTTTTGGCCAAACTAGGGCCAAGAACAACTCTGAATCGCTTTGCTTGGCTTGATATGCGTTCACCATTTTTGGTTGTGATCCTGTTTTCTTTCTTTCTCACAGAGCTGTGTATGGCTTGGTTTTGCTCTGTGTATGTAGTGGTTGGTCTTCAGACTATGTTGGAGTGGGAATGAAGGTTTGATTATGCTTGATAAACCTTGTGTGTTTGGGAACCACACAGACAGAGCTAGAGGGCTGGATTTATTCTCCACAACCCCTGAATAGCACTGGAAGGGAGGTCAGGGCCTGAGGGACTGTGTAGTAGAGAAGGGACTGATTTCCTTGTGTTGGGTGTGTGTGGGTGTCCTAGAAGTTAGGCTAGTTCTAGTGTAGGTATCCTTAGCTCTTAATGAGCTCACCAGCTTAACATTTAGCTTTTCCCAACTCCTTGATGGCCTGATAAACCCAACTGTGTTGGCTTGGTTGATTTGTTGATGACCTGATAAACCCAACTATGTTGGCTTGGTTGTTTTATGTATCCTTGGCTATGTGTGAGCCTGCTTTTTCCTTATTCCTTGGGGGATCATGTCCAGCTCGGGGGTGGCAGCGTTGCTGAGAGATTAAGGAGCACGCTGGCCTACAGTTGGGTGGAACGTTACAGTAATGTAGCTGGTTGCGAGACGAGTTCTTTATAAGATATGTAATCTTTCCTATTTCACTTCTGCAATCATATTTACTGTTAATGCATTATGATGAACATGTTGAATGCTTGAATGTATGGTTTTGCTTCCGATGTATGATAATCATGTATGCATGTTTTTACTTCCAAGCATTTTTCTTCAGTTTATATGTATGTACATGTTCATGGGGCTAGTTTCCCGGATGTCAATGGCATGGTAGCGTCCTCTTCACCGGTTGGAGGGTCGGGGACGTTACAGAGTGGTATCAGAGCTAATGTTGCAGTGTAGGCCTCCATGGGCCATGAGAATTATTGACATAGGCAAGTTGGCAGAGCGCAGCAAGAAGAAAATCTGTCAATGACGGGAAATTTCATCAAATTTCTCTAAGTGCTGAGATCGTCAGATCATCGGAAGACTTAGTATGAAGCTCCTTTGATGCATCGGACAGCCTAGATGGAAGTCCACCCGATGGGGAGCTTGTAGAAAGGAAAATTTCAGAATTGTCGAAGTTTGGAATTTGTCGGCATTCAACGGAAGAAAGATGATGGGGGCGCCGATACGTCGACTCAGTTTAGCTGAGGATCGCTGAAACGTTGGCTCATTCAGTCGAAAAAACCTCTGATACAGACCCGATGGTGATGAAAATTAGTGGATAGAATCGCCGAAACGTCGGCTCATTTAGTCGAAAGACCATCCGATACAGACCATCGGCGTCGGAGAGGGATAAAGGAAGAGAGAGATGACGAAGTGGCGGCAGAAAGGAGAAAGAAGAAAAAAAAATTGAAAATTTTGAAGTGTTGAAAACGTCAGAAGTTGATCATTGATGTGGAGCTGCAGTGTCGGTGGAGATATCCCGAAGACCACCAAAACAACGAGGAATTTTGGAGAATTTTAGCTCATCGAGCGGCTGATGCGGCAGCGGACGGGGAAAGAAAAATTTTCCAAAAATTTTCCTAAGTACCGGAAACATCAGAGAAAGTTAGAGGATAAGAGCATCGAGACTTTCAGATGGAAAGGAATGAAGGCACCACAACGGCGGCGGAAAATAGATGATGAAGGTGTCGATACGTCGGCAGAAGAAAGGTGATGAAAGTGCCGATACGTTGGTGGGAAAAGGGTGATGGAGCCGATGAAGCGGTGGAAGATTAAAGGAATTTTCACCGAAAATTCTCTAAGTGTGGAAATCGTCGAAAAATTCTAGTTGATCGAGGAGCCGCAATGTTGACGGAGATCACTAGAAGACCACCGAAATGTCGGTGAAATTTAGTTGATGGAACAGCCGACGCGGCGGCGAACGAGAAAGGAAATTTTTCTGAAAATTTTTCCAAGTACAGAAAACATCAGAAAATTTGAGTTGTTCGAACAGCCAACACATCAAAGAAAATTAGATGATCGGCCTGAAACGTCGGTAAAACATAGTGGATGGGATCGCCGATGAACGTCGGTGAAAATTAGTTGATGGGTCCGACGACACTTCGGAAAATTTTAGTTGATTGGACTGCCGAAGTGTCGGAAGTTTAGTTGGGAAGAGGTCTGATTGGACAAAAGAAAAATTTTGAGTTTTTCAAGTGGGTTTTTCTAACGGATTTCGGTTGTTTTTCAGTAGTTTTTTCAGTATTTTGTCAGTGGATTACAGGACTGAAAAGGAAGAAAATTTTGTATTTGGGCATTGTTATTTTATGATTTTTCCAGGAGAAGGTAAGTAATTCTGATTTATATCAATGTTATGCACCTAAAAGTGGTGTTACTAACACGTTTGCAGGATCATAGACACCTTCAAGGGCAGTATTCTAGACAGTGCAGTTTGGTAAGTAAGTGGTGATTCAGTAATGAGGACCCATGATGGATATGATGCTCAGGATTCCTACGAGCATGCGTGAGATGCCATGGGAGAAAATGTCCGTAATGGAAATGATGACATAGAGTCTAATGGAAGGAGATTCCAAGAGACACCGTCAGATGTTGCAGCCACCATGAGAAGCTTGATTAAAGCCCGGGAAGAGCAGCATCAGTTGAATGCTTCTATTTTGCATATTTTGACAGACTTGCAAAGAAAGATAGACTTTGGATGGGGTACAGCAAGACCAGAAGGAAGTAAGAGCAGTACTAAGAGAAGAAGAAGGACTTCTAGTAGATCCTCTGAATCTGAAGAATCCAGCGGAGATTCCAACTCTTCTTCTCGTAAAGGGAAGAGAATGAAACGCCATAGGGATCGCTCTTAGGATTAATTTAAGAAGGTTAAACCTCCTACATTTGATGGTGAATTAAAGACTACACAAGAGGTTGAAGCTTGGCTTCTTGGGATAAAGAAGTACTTTCAAGTTCAGGATTATTCGAGAAACATGAAGGCAAGAGTTGCCATATTCAATCTGAATGGAAGGGCATCTATTTGGTGGGAACACCTCAAGCAAGTAAAGAAGATCAATGAAAGGAGACTTAAGTGGAAACAGTTCAAGAAGTATTTCAAGTAGAAATACCTCTCTGATAGGTATTATGATGACAAGATTAAGGAGTTCCATGAGCTAAGATTGGGACAGCAGACCATGGAAGAGTATGCAAATAAGTTTTTGGAGCTGTTGAGGTATGTTAGGTATATCAAAGATGAAAAGGTGAAGGCACAGCATTTTCTGAGTGGATTGCCTCAGTCTTACAAAGACAAAATTGATTTTTATGAACCTAGAACTCTTGAAGAATCAATTAGGAAGGATAAGTACTGCTATGAGCAAAGTAAAGGTAAACCAGATTACCATAAAGCATGGAAGGACAAGAAGAATGAGAAGTTTGACCAAAGAAATAAAGGTTTCAAACCTTCTAACTTTAGGAATCAACAGAAGCAGCCATTCCAAGCTATGAGTAAGTTGGTTGGAGTGATAGGAGAAGAGCCTAAAGATCCACAACATAATAGAGGACCACCTCAATGTTGGAAATGTAGAGGACCCCAATTGCGCATATATTGTCCACTCAAGAATGAGAGTGCAAGGACAGCTTACAACATTCAAGAAGCAGAAACAGTGGGTCAAGTAGCAATGGCAGTCCCTAGGATTTATGCAGCACTGGAGGACCGCCAGGCAGATCACCAGTCAACTATGGTGGAGGTTGCAGGTAAGATTGTAGTCTATTTCTATTTTGATTGACCCTGATTCTACTCATAGTTACATTACTCCTAGAGTAGTGGATATTTGTGGTTTTAAGAAAGTAAAGCATAGAAAATCTTGGTTAGTTCAACTGGCCACTAGAACTAAGAGAAAGGTTAGTGAAGTGGTAGATAAATGTCCATTGGTCATGAATGAGTTGGTCACTTGTGTAGATCTGAATGTTCTACCACTTGGTTCCTATGATGTACTCATTCGAATGGATTGATTAGAGGCTCACAGGGTTAAGCTTGACTATTATAATAAGACTTTCGAATGCATGGATGAAGAAGGGAACCCAGTAGTTGTGAGAGGTATTCCAAAGGTGATTTCAGTATGGCAAGTTTCAGCAATGCAGTTGAAGAATTTATGTAGGAAGGGTTGCCAGTTGTATGCAGCTCATATTTTGGAGGCAATAGAGGACGAAACTCCTAAGTTGGAGGATTATCAGGTGTTACAAGAATTTAAGGATGTGTTTCCTGATGAGATTCCAGGGCTTCCTCCAAAGAGGGACATTGATTTCACAATTGAACTTGTGCCAGGTGTAGCACCATTTTCCAAGACACCCTACAGGATGAGTACACCGGAGATGCTAGAGCTGAAGATGCAATTGCAAGAGTTTTTGGAAAAGAAGTATATCCGACCGAGTGTGCCTCCTTGGGGAGCACCAGTTCTGTTTGTAAAGAAGAAATATGGTACACTCAGGTTATGTATTGATTACAGATAGTTGAACAAGGTTACTGTGAAGAATAAATATCATTTTCCTAGGATTGATGACCTCTTTGATCAAATGAGAGGGGAAAAGGTATTTTCCAAGATTGACTTGAGGTTTGGTTACCATCAGGTGAGAATCAAGGATAAAGACATTCATAAGAAAACCTTCAGAACAAGGTATGGACATTATTAGTTTGTTGGTCTCACAAATGCACCAGCTACATTTATGTGCCTTATGAACAGTGTCCTCAGCATGTATTTGGACAAGTTTGTTCTTGTTTTCCTTGATGGCATTCTTATTTACACTAAGAATGAGGAGGAGCATGAAGAGAATTTGTGATTGACATTGCAATTGCTCAGGGAGCATTAGTTGTATGTGAAGCTGAGAAAGTGTGACTTCTATAGAGATAGAATTCAGTATTTGGGTCACATTATCTTAGAAGAGGGTATATTTGTGGACCCTGAAAAGATTGAAGTGATTATGAATTGGCCTACTCCAAGAAATGTGACAAATGCAAGATCTTTTATGGGACTTGCAGGATACTACAGGAGATTCATTGAGGGATTCTCCAAAGTTGTCCATGCCATCACTTCTTTGCAAAAGAAGGGGATAAATTTTGAATGGACATCGAGGTGTGAAGAGAGCTTCCAGCAGTTGAAGAATCTTCTCACCAGTGCACCAGTATTGAAAGTTGCAGATCCAGAGAAAGATTTTGTGGTGTGTACCGATGCATGTGGACAAGGGCCTGGAGGAGTCCTTATGCAAGACAACCACGTGATATGTTATGAGTCAAGAAAGCTAAAGGAGCATGAGAAGAACTATGCCACTCATGATTTAGAGCTTGCAGTGATAGTACATGCCCTCAAGATGTGGAAGCATTATTTGATGGGTAGAAGATTCGAACTAAGGACAGACCATTATGGTTTGAAGTATCTATTTAATCAGCCTACTCTGAATTCTAGGCAAGCGAGGTTGCTAGAGTTTTTATGTGAGTTTGATTTTGAAATCAAGCACATAAAGGGAAAAGAGAATAAGGTAGCTGATGCACTCAGCAGGAAGGTGCAGGAAATGCATGTGGCATCTCTTAGTATTTTCCAATAAGATTTGAGGCAACAGATTGTTAATCATGCTGTTGGAGATGAATTGTATGAGCTGGTAAAAGACAAATTGCAGCAACAAAGTCTTGAGAAGAGGTATGAGGGATATAAATTGGAAGAATATGGACTTCTTACTTATAAAGGTAGAATTTATATTCCAAATGTAGCAGATTTGAGGAGAGATGTTATGGATGAAATCCATCAAACTCCATATTATGGTCACCTAGGATACCAGAAGACAATTGCTACAGCCAAAAAACAGTACTTTTGGCCAGGAATGAAAAAGGACATGACTGAATACATTTCGAGGTGCATGAAATGTTAGCAGGTAAAGGTTGAGCATCAACATCCAGCAGGTTTGTTGTATCCTTTTCCAGTTCCAAAATGGAAATGGGAAGTTATGTCCATGGATTTTATTATGGGATTGCCGATGACTTGGAGACAACATGATTCCATCATGGTTGTGGTGGAAAAGTTGACAAAGGCAGTGCATTTTATACCGATGAAGTCTACGCATAAGACTGATGACATTACAAAGATCTTCATGAAGGATATTTTCAAATTGCATGGATTGCTTAAGGAAATAGTCTCTGACCGAGATGTCAAGTTCACTTCCAATTTTTGGAAGGGGTTGTTTGCAGATTTGGGCACAAAGCTAAACTTTAGCACTGCATACCATCCTCAGACAGATGGGTAGACAGAGAGAGTTAATCAGGTGCTTGAAGATATCCTTCACGTGTACGTGATGGAAAAACCAACCAAGTGGGAAGATTACTTACACTTGATAGAGTTTGCTTATAACAATGGACAACATGCATCCTTGGGGATGAGTCTGTATGAAGCTTTGTATGGAAGAAGGTGTAGGACAACAGTGACTTGGGATAATCCAGTGAACAGGGTTGTGAATGGTCCAGAACTGCTCAAGGAAATGGAGCAGGAGGTTGTAAAGATCAGACAGAATCTAAAAGTAGCACAGGACAGATAGAAAAGATATGAAGATAAGCATAGGATGAACAGGGAGTTCAGTGTTGGGGATCATGTTTACCTCAGAGTGAGGGCAAGGAAGAGTTCCTTGAAGCTTGGAAGTTGCGCCAAACTGTCACCAAGATATTGTGGGCCGTTTGAGTGCGTGAAAGAATAGGGCCAGTTGCATATAGACTTGCATTTCCTGCTAGCACTAGAGCTCATAATGTTTTTCATGTTTCTTTGCTTAAGAGATATGTACATGATCCTAACCATGTGATAAATTGGGATTTGATTCAGGTGGAACCCGAGGGAGAGTTCCAAATCGAGCCAATGCGCATCCTCGATAGGAAGGTCACCATGCTCCGGAACCGGGCCATAGAGCAGGTAAAGGTGCAATGGGAGCACTACGAACCTAAAGAGGCTACGTGGGAGCTATAGGATGCCATGCGATTGGCACATCCATTTTTGTTCAATTCTGCGAAACATTGAGGCGATACCAGTGTAGCATTTTGTTCAATTTTGTAAAGCATTGAGGACAGTGATATTGAAGGGGGAGGGGAATGTAACACCCCAATTTTTACCCTTCTTGCATTGAATGTATATGATGTATATATTGTAATTAATCATGGCGTGGAGCTAAAGGCAAAATCCCCACCATCGATTTGGTTATGTTATGTTCGGCGATTGGAACCATTGCCGATGGTATATTGTGATATACAGCACATATTAGTTTCGGCATCTTGTAAATATGCATTTTAATTAAATAAACCCCAACCAGCTATGTCACTACAACCATAATGAAAAGGGCATGATTTTCCTAAGGATAAGGGGGGGGAATGTTAAACCATGAGCCTATGGGGAAAAGCCATGTGTCAACCACCCATTTAAAAATTTTGTTGTTAGTTGGGGGTAGTTATTGCTGGGAAGTGGTGGGTGGAAGGACTGTCAGTCCTTGCCCACATGCCCACTCCACCAGCAGACTCTCCATGTTCACATGGGCAAGGAAACCACTACGCCATTCTTCCATCCTTGTCCATCCTCATGCAGAGAATCGTTCTGTTTTTCCTCATGCAGCGACTGGAGTTGTTTTCCTCACAAATAGGTTGGGGATTCTTCATCGTTTCCTCATGCAGAGAGCTGGGGGAAGTTGTTTTCTGTCACCCACGATTTCCTGGGGAGGAGCCATTTCACAATTGGGGTTTGCTGTTATTCTCCCCATGAAGTGTGGTTTGTTGTAGTTTCATTCACGATTTGGTTGTTGTTGTTTTAATCCACAGTTTTGGTTTGCTGTGGGGGAAATTACATTTTGGGGTTGCTGCTAAGTTGTTTTGGCCGCGCTAGGGCCAAGAACAACTCTGAATCGCTTTGCTTGGCATGAGCTGCGTTCACCATTTTTGGTTGCCATCTTGTTTTCTTTGTTTCTCACAGAGCTGTGTATGGCTTGGTTTTGTTGCATGTATGTATTGGTTGGTCTTTGGACTGTGTTGGAGTGGGAATGAAGGTTGGAGTATGCTTGATAAACCTAGTGTGTTTGGGAACCACACAGACAGAGCTAGAGGGCTGGCTTTCTTCTTCACAACCCCTGAATAGCACTGGAAGGGAGGTCAAGGCCTGAGGGACTGTGTAGCAGAGAAGGGACTGATTTCCTTGTGTTGGGTGTGTGTGGGTGTCCTAGAAGTTAGGCTAATTTTGGTGTAGGTATCCTTAGCTCTTCAATGAGCTCACCAGCTTAGCATTCAGCTTTTCCTAGCTCCTTAATGGCCTAATAAACCCAACTGTGTTGGCTTGGAAGATTTGTTGATGGCCTGATAAACCCAGTTGTGTTGGCTTGGTTGTTTTGTGTATCCTTGGCTATGTATAAGCCTGCTTGTTCCTTATTCCTTGGGGAATCATGCCCAGCTCGGGGGTGGCAGCGTTGCTGAGAGATTAAGGAGCACGCTGGCCTATGGTTGGGTGGAACGTTGCAGTGACATAGCTGGTTGCGGGACGAGTTCTTTATAAGATAAGTAATCTTTTCTATTTCACTTCTGCAATCATATTTACTGATAATGAATTATGATGAACATGTTGAATGCTTGAATGTATGGTTTTGCTTCCATTGTATGATAATCATGTATGCATGTTTTTACTTCCAAGCATTTTTCTTCAGTTTATATGTATGTACATGTTCATGGGGCTAGTTGCCCAGATGTCAATGGCATGGTAGCGTCCTCTTCGTCGGTCGGAGGGTCGGGGATGTTACATGGCTTGTAAGAGGAAATGGTTTGCTTCAGAAAACCTACTTGGTTTTCTAGATCTTCCATTGATGGATTCGATTGATGAGGCATTTCCTCTGAAGCTACAATAGGAACAGATTGAAAGTGACTTCACTAAATCCAAGGAGCGGATCCAGGAAATCATCCAGCTTCACTTGGACCAAATCAAAGAATGCATCGAGGATCCACTCACCTCACTAATGAGGATTGACCTTTTCCTCCAAGAATGGGAAAATATCAAGAATATATAGATCGCATCCCTGAATTGAAAAGTTGAGTTGCATTTGGAACATGCCCACTATCAAGACATCCAGGATTTATTGGATACATTTGCAAAGTGTAGTCTGCCCTTGGCAAATCCTAGTTTTGAATATTTTGTAATCCCATATCTTGGGAAGATTTTTCTCTTTTTGTATATTTTTTAATGACTATTTAAAGGGAGGGTTTTCCCAAGAGAAGGGGTCATAGGATTAAGTCAACGGACTACTAAAGACATACAGAGGATGCCCTGTAATACTTTCCAAGATTGTAATTTTTTGAAATTTTAATAAATGGTTACAGTTTCATATCTTATGTTATAGTTACTCATCACATTTCTTTCATGAATTTTAGTCATTCTCTTATCTATCTGACAGATTGCTCATAGATTGCTCATTTTATCAAACATGCTAATTTATGTATTGATGTCTCATTACAATTTTAACATGTCACACATGTATTAAATAAATGTTTTCATTTAACTCATATGTTATTTGTTGCAGATATTGAACAACCATTTATTCTTAGTACTAATTTTTCAATTGGTATTGCTTGAGAGAATAGTTCTGCACATATAATACCTTAAATCAAACAATTCAAATTCTATTGTTTTGTTTTATTTGAATTTGATCAAAATAAATAAGCACGATCTGTATGTTTACATGTTGGGTAATTATTCCTATGACATCATCCATATACGACAATTGTTCTACTTTTATAATATCTTTCAAAATCATTGTCTTAGTTTCCTTAGAAAGTTTAGTCCAGTTTCCAATTACTTCAAACCTTTCTCACATATTCCTTGTAAGAATAATAGATCTATTCAATCTAAAAACTCTTGTGCAAGTGGAGGCCTTGTATCCATAGGAGTTAGTCATCCCAAACAACTTGGAGATAGAATCACCTCTGTGTGGGATTGATTCGAAGCCTTTCTGGTTGGACTATTTCCTTGTCTTGATTTCCTGTAAATTATCCAACAACCTACAAACCCAAGCCATCAACAGAGTGTCACATCAAATCTAATCTCCATTTAGTACTTTCACATATGCTTAATCCCACATTAATATTCAAAAATAGTTCAGTGAAATTTCTCAATCTTAGAGGTAATCTATTTTCATAATCCTTGGACGTAGTTAGCTCTCATCCATGAGGATGGTCTCTACCAAAATATTCAATTTGTCACTTCTACACATCCTCTTGTCTATGAGGAAGATATATTTTACCAATTATTTCTTATGACTGTTCTTCTTCTTGTTTTGATGGAAACCCCAAGACATTCCTTTCTTCTTACCAACTGATATTGTTCAAGTACCAATTGCAATTTTTTTATATTAAATCCCAGTGAGTATATTATCCCTTCTAATGCTAATTTGAGAGTTCTCTTCTAGGTCATGAGAAACCATTTTAGAAAAGGTATCTACCATTATCAGATTTATCTCAATGGGGGTAATACAACATATATTGTCTTAACCTTGAACCTTGAATCTCATGTACTTGGTGTTTTCGCTTCCATCATGATGCAAATCTAATGTTTGATCAGACCTGAAAGGGTTCTTCATTTTCTAAGTTAATAATTCTTTGAACAAATTATTGTAAATAAACATATGTTTTATGTGCTTCTAGATGGATAGAGAATGACTAGGTGAGTCATTGAGTCATTTCATGAGTCATGTAACAAATCCCACAACTAATCGCAGCATCTGATGAAGCATTTGATGGTTGTTTGGTGAGTCATAGGATAGGCCTAAGAGTTTATTAGATTGTTGAGTGTATTGAGGATATGAACCAGAATTGGTTCATGAATCCTATTGATTATATAGTATGTAAGCCTTCAACACAAGAGATATAGCCAACCAATGTAAATTTGGCTAAGAGAAAGTAGCCAAATATTGTAAATCTAGATAAGGCGTGGCCAAATGAAGGAGGAATTAGGCCAAGGATAGTTGATTTTGTTTCCCTATTTGACTTGGTTCAAGGATTGTTGACCTTTCACAAGACAATGATATAACTCTTACTGCTAAATTCAGAATATTCTAAACATCAATTGTAATACATATCTTATGGAAATCTACATGAGTTATATGATAACATTTTCAATAATCTTTATTCTTATTAGTAAACGCATTTTTCTCTTTTGCAATATAATATTCTTTGCATGAAATATATGTTTGTTAATATTAAAATTAAACAAATTCTTATTATCTTAACCTAAGTTTTCACTTTCAATATTTTTATTTCCACAATTACTTTTTAGCAAATACCTTTCCGCATTTTACCTTTCCGCAATTATTTTTCCACAATCACCTTTCCGTAATTCCCTTTTGTTAATTGCAGATTGCGCAATGCGAGTATGCATTTCGATTTTTCTTGAAACTGCTTTTGCAATTCCCTTTCTGCAAAACCAAGTCAATCCAATTTGTGGATTGCGGATTGTGGATGTGCCATCCAAATTTTCCAAAATGTTCTTCTGCAACCCTTGTGAGCCATCGATCTCTTGTAGCTTTGATCTCATCAGTTGTTCTATTATCAGTTCAAAACTTTACGTATTTCTTATCTCTAGTGGAGATTTACTTCTTGAATTATTTCCCCATCATCGACCTCTTACGGCTTTGATCTCATCCATCAATCTACTATCAGTGTAGAACTACACTTTAACTTTGTGGATCTCTTATCTCCTGTGTAGATTCACTTCGTAAAATTATTTCCCCGTCATCCATCTCTTGTGGATTTGATCTCATTGGTCAGTCTACTATCAGTGTGGCATTACAATTTAACTTTTCGAATCTCTTATCTCCCATGCAGATTCACTTAGTGATTTCTTTCCCCATCATCGATTCATCTTTCTCCTTTAATCTAGATCATCTAATATTTGTCAAAGGAATGAACAAAACCTCTGCAGAGTATCGATCTATCCGAACTAGATCTCCTTATCCAAATCTATCTATAGCCTCTATAGCTTCATCCTCCACGCAGATCGATCAATCAACTCGATCTATATTCACCCGGACTTGATCTCCTTGTTAACACTCAAAATGTAACCCTAGTTGTAAAAGGGTAAATCCCAAGGTAACCATAGAACCAATATTTGGGAATGAAAGTTGGCTTCTTTCTCTCCAGAGAGGGATCTCTCAATAATTGTTTCCACAAGGCCAGATATATGAACAAGAAATAAATTTATGATTGTTGCTCATTGAAACAAGGAACATACACATTGGGCATGGAGTAAAAAATGATTATAACATCACAGTGCTATTGCATGGAAATTTTAATAGAGGCAAGGTAGCAATCTCATTACACTCAAAATTCTTTTGTCTGTGATATAGAAGAAAATCAGAAAGAATCCATTAATGAGGAAATCTAACAAGGATGAATCCACATTAACTTTAGATGAACAAGTTTTGTGACTGTTTGAAATAAATAGACAGAGCATATGATTATGAATTCTACACTATTAAAAAATCATTTCAAACATGAAAGGGAAAACATAATGGAACTAGTAAACAAGAAACACATGCACAATTTAAACATTATCACAAATTAATATGGAGATAGTTATGTTTATACAAGTTTCAATAAATACTCTTCTTTTTTCATTAGAGAAGCTATGGAGATACAAAAAATATTGGATAACTCCAACTAAGAGAATGGTTATAAATTGATTCAATCATGGAAACCTTTGATCCACTATCTATTCCATGGACTAGCCTGACATGTTTCGTCATGACATTTTCCACTGATGTTGCTACACCGCAAACCTTCTGATGTACAGGTTGAATGTATGCTCATTTTGTGTTTGTTACTTAAATCCTTATAACTTCTGTTGCTACTGTTAAAATGGAAGACTTATCATTATGTTCCTTTTGTGTTTGTATGTTCCATACTATTAGGACAGACATAATGGAACACTTATCAATATTACCGATTTTCCTTGTCTGCATTTCTGGATTCAGATAAAATTTGTCCTTGCTTTTTCATTCCTCCCTTTAGAATCTTCCACTGTAACATATTTGGAGACATCGATATAATCCTTGAGGCTCCCAACAGTTGGTAATTCGATGATTTTCTTTGCTTCACTGCTAGTGAAGTCTGCCATCCTATCAATGCCTTGCCTTCCTTTATTGGAGTATGTCGGCTTTTTTTTTCCTTGAACATGTCATCACCCCCAATGATTTCACCACTTCATAAGGGTGGTGGTGATGACAGTAGCCTATGTTTCTATTTTTCGTTATTTGAACATTCATTTAGACCGATGGGTTCTAGCAATGGATACTATGCACTATGGAAAGTAATTCCATAGTCTCATATGGAGGCTTTGACGAGATGTCCTCTAGTCTTTGAATTCTGGCCACTACTTCTACATCTGTTCTCAATTCTTTTAAGACAACGTTTCTCTTGTGGATATCAGAAGGCATCCTCCTTTCCAACCTTGCTAAGCTGGTTCGAAACGTTGTTGCATGAAGGCCTGGAACTGGCTTATTTTCCAAGCGCCTCCCGGCTTTCCATGGAACATATCCAATGGAATTTCCATCACCTATAATAGGTGCCACATCTCTAATCACAGGGCCCCTGGGGCCACTAGCACTAAAGTTATCACTAACCATATTTCTCCAAAAGTATTCTTTAGATTTGTGTCCTACAAACAAAAACTTGTTGCGGCTTTATATGGGCGGTAATTTTCAATTAGCCAACAGTAGAGTGTTTGTTCCAGCGGGAAGTCAGTCAAATCTTCACACACACCATCATCGAGTAGCATAATGAAAACACGATCCATCACGTGGGTCACCACTCCAAGTTCTTATGTTGAGGTTCTAACTACGCCGCCCCTTTTTGTTGTGACGTCATGATACTTATGGCGGAAGTGACCAGTGAATTCTCTTAGTATCTGTGGATATAATAATTGACAACTGTCACATCAACACACTTTCTAAATAACTATTCCAACCCTTGTTCCATTACAAAACTTGTTCTTATACAAAATCGCTCCATGAGTTGAATAACTAACTTGTGATTAAATATACACTGTTGATTATGTGAACCCTTTAACCGATTTCGCTGGTTCACGAACTTTCTTCGCCCGTGCACCTTCCACCAATGAAATGATTATGAACCCTCGATCTAGATTGGCCTTTAATATGGACTGTTAAAACATGTGTCATGTACCACATTCTACTGATTTGAAATCTTTTTTACTCTACACAAGTTCACCCAGCAGAGTGAATATGGATCGTTGATCTTATTTCATGTTTAATCTCCACCCTTGATCTGTGTTGGCTCTACCAAATTCCGTTGGCTCCCAAAATTACTTCCTATGCGCATGTTCTTCCAGTGGAATTCATACCAACTATTCATCTCACCTTGATTTGTCTCTCCACCGTTGATCTTTGTGAGACGTACCATTTTCCGTTGATTGAAAAATTTAATTCCTCCATGCATGTTCCATCGACAGAATCTTTGTTGGTCATAGATCTGCTTCCTCTCCCTCATCGAACTGTCAATCTATGTTTTACTTTAACCCATTTTGTTGGTGACCAAATTTATTTCTTCCTCACATCTTTTTCCAGTGGATTCGTCTACAGTCTTCAATCGTTCTTACTACAGATCTTCAGAGTCCAATCTCTCCATGATATAATATAGGGGCAGAATTTTCATATGAATCTTACTTCTAATGTTTAAAATATGATTTTTCTCGAATATATGATCTTTTTTCAATCTTAACACCCGCAATGCGAATTGCGGATTGCGGAAAGTCTTTCCATTAATAATTCTTTTATTTTTTTATTCTGCAGTTCCGCAACCCACAATGAGGATTGCGGAAAGTGGAAACTTAATAAAAAAATGCAATTTTTCCTATCTACAACTCGCAACCCACAAATATTTTGCGGATTGTGAATTACGGAAGCTAACAAATTTATTCTCGATTCCAAATATTATCCTACAAACCGCATCGCGTATTGCAGATTGCAAAAATCGAAGATTGAAATATTTGTTACAACTCATCTCCGCATTTCATTTTCCTGCTCAAATTTCAACCATCAATTTTTTCAAAATCTACGGTGCAGATTTATTCTATCGTTAAGGCTTGGTGTATTTAAATCACTTGAAGTTATGAATTATTCACCATTTTTACATGTGATTTTTACTGTGCTTGACATTTTTACTACAATTTAGATTGTTGAGTATATTGTTAGGCTTAAGAGTTTGTTAAATTGTTGAGTGTATTGAGGATCTAAACCAGAATTGGTTCATGAATCCTGTTGATTATATATTCTATAAGCCTTCGAGGCAAGAGGAAGTAACCAAATATTGTAAATTTGGCTAAGGCATGACCAAATCAAGGAGGAATTAGGCCAAGGATAGCTGGTTGTGTTTATACCAGACCAAGGAAGATCGTAACATAGTTTCTAAACTAAAATATGAATGTACATATTGTTGCCCTATTTGACTTGATTGCATTATTTCATGGTTCAAGGATTGTTTCCCTTTCACAAGAAAATGATATAACTCTTACTGCTAAACTCAATTAATTCAAACATCAATTGTAATACCTATCTTACGAAAAGCTACATTAGCTATATGCTAACATTTTCAGTAATCTTTATTCTTATTAGTAAATGCATTTTCTCTATTGCAATATAATCTTCTTTGCATGCAAAATATTTTTATTAATATTAAAATTAAATAAATTCTTATTATCTTAACCTTAATTCTCACTTTCAATATTTTTACCCTTTCGGCGTTCCTTTGCACCTCTCGGTGCAAATGCTAGTTATAGGAGTTGCTATGGTTGTATACTTTTTAATATAAGTGTTTTGGAATATTAGATGTTTTTACAATATGGGGTATCATTTTTTAAATGAGAAAGGTACAATTTTTTAATAAAATTATTTAAAAATTAAAAAATATTTATAAATAAATAAATATTTTTTCCATCAAATTTAATTTTTAAAAACATTTTAAAAAACTAACATACATTATATCATTCATTTATTCAGCTATACACAATTATAAATTTAACTAACTTTATATATTTACAAAGGTTCTATATTAAAATACACAATAAATAATTTATTAAAATAAAATTGTTAAAATTAAATGTACTCATTTATTAATGATGACGATGATGATTAATGTCCACTAAGGGATTATCCCCCGGGTTTAGCACAATTGGTAAGACGTGCGCACACTATCTTGGTTCGAGGGGAGGTCACAGGTTTGAGCCTTGAGTCCTACGGGGTCAGGCCTTCTGCTAGGATGGACAGTGGTTTACCACCTCTACCATCCACGAATGTGGGGAAGTATTGCTGAGTTTTTTGTGCATGTTTCCATGTGAAAAAAAATTAATGTCGATTAAGACCAACTTTGGTCTATCGGACCTTAAGAAGGATAATACTTGGTTTACTTTAAAATCTTGTTCTTGTGCTCAAAAAGCTTTCCAAGAAGATTTACAAGCTCAGTAAAGTTTTGGCAAGTTAGGATATTATAAAGGTTTGTATTGTATCAAATACTATTAAACCCATATCTAATGTGGGTGTAAGCAAGGCATTCTAAGAGAAATTGATTTTCATCCTCAACGCTGAAACTCACACAGATGGAAAACCCTTTCCCCCCATGGAGTTTTAGGAATAGGCCAACGCCCTATTTCACTATGGAGTTCATGAGAGTTCGTTCTAATCTTTGCTATATAAAAATAATAAAAATAAAATAAAATTTGAAGCAAATTAAAATCAAATATGTATTATAGTTCTATATAATGTATTAAACCTTATGAATCTTTGCAGCTAGAATTTCAGTAAAATTTCTAGGCACTCTACTCCTACGGCCTAGGTATCTTCATCATTCATTTGGGGGCTCTAAGTTAGGTGCATACGTTCCTCCCCTGTCTATTTTTTTATATTTTCTATTTTAAATCAGGTGCATATGTTCCTCTCCTCTCTATTTTTTTTGTAAAATTTATGGGCATTATATGGTGAAACATTCCATAAATTTTTTGGGAAAGGTGAATCTCTGAGGTGAAAACCCTCGGTGAAGCTCTATCATGAAAACCTTTGGTAAAAATTTTGGGCACTCCACTCCTCTCACTAGGGCATCTTCATCATTTATTTTGGGGCTCTAATTAGGTGCATACATTCCTTCCCTCTTTATTTTTATATATTTTATAGTTTTAGTTTTAGTTTTTCCTATATACACTTTTACACCTTTACATAAACATGAGTAACTCACCCCATTTACCAAAAAATGTTAAAGGAAGACCTAACACAGGTACCCTACATAACCTTTATGAATTGATGGAGTCAGTAGATAAACGTAAGGAAGAAGGAGAGGCTAAAATTTATGATAATATAGAATCCTCATAGAAACGTAGGGAAGAAAGAGAAGCTAAACTCCAGATAGCGTTAAAAGCCATGCTCCGTATTAAATTTACATATTTTCAAGAAGACATCCAAAAACAAATAAACGATCATACAAAAAAATTGGAGAACAAGGTAGAAATAATGGAGATCAGATTGCATGCAATGGAAATCGGAAAAAAAAAATGAACAAGGAGAGACAGTTACAGTAGAAAATATTACGTTAAAGGATAGGATTAAAGAGTTAGAAGAAAAATTTATAAACAACCTAACCCTAAATAATATAGAAGGTAAAATATATATCAAACCCATTAAAGAGGAAATGAATAAGCTCATAGCCTTATACCATGAGCGTAACAAAAGAGATTTAAACCTCATCATTTTTGGTTTAAAAAAGGAGGCAGAAGAGGATATGTTAGCCATTGTCAAGACAAAACTTCACAATAGGTTACAAATTGAAACTATCGGTCTCATAGAAGCAAACATGATGAGCAAATTAATTGAGAATAAAGAAAGGCTAATACGAGTTAAAGTTAGCTCTACCAAAAAAAATACAGTATGCTAAGTAAGACATCAAGTTTAAAAGGCTTGGGGACATTTATAGATGAAGACCTCATCCCAAAGGATAAGACCGAATTAAGAAAGGAGATTCAAAAGGTCAAAGAAGCTAGGAAGGAGGGAAAATGGGCATTAATCATAAACAAGAAAGTTGTTATTAGAGATAGAAACCAAAAGGATAGTAATAAATAGCAATTTGACACACTTTGGATCTTCTCCTAGAACTATCGAGGCTTTCCATGGACAGAAGGCCCTAAGTTAAGTTGGATCCTAAGCGAAATTGATATTATATTAATGGTTAAAACTTCGGAACACAAGAAGTCCAAGGTCATTGGTATAGACATATATGTCTATGGTCATTATGGAATAAGTGTTCATGTCATCAAGGCATTGGAGGTATAACCTATTACATTAGGAAGAACATATCCCCTCATATTAGGATTTATAAGAAAGACCCTTACAACCAATTTATTTGGTTAGAGATCATAGACATTAATGTTGAAAAAACCCATAAAGTCATATGTTATTTTGTCGCTATTAATTCCAACTTCTATAATAATAAAAAACAATTTAGGTAAAAATTGTCCTTATGATGGTTTAGAACATGATATTTCTAGTTTAAGGAAGGAAGGCAATTTCCTTTTGATGGGTGACTTCAATGCTTGAACTTCCAGTAACCAAGTTATTCTTTTAAGCAATTATTTCAACCCTAATCCTCTTTGGTTAGATGAAGACCTTGAGCTAGCTAATAGGTACAAAAGAAGCTCTGGAGATCTAGGTGAAAATTTATTCGGTTCTGAGCTTGTCAAATTTTGTAGTGCTCAAGATATTATAATTTGCAACGGTCTCACAAAATGGCCAAACTCTAGCCAAATGGCTTGTATCCATGGGCTTGGCAATAGTGTGGTAGATTATGTTATATCTGATATCCCTCTATACAATAAATTAATAGATTTCAACAGCTTCAATGACCATGAGCCTGACTATGATCATAGACCTTCAATTATAACTCTAAATATTGCCATGCATAGTGGTCCCAAGGAGGAAAACTATCATTGTCAAAAACATCTGATCTTCGATAAAAATAAAGCTGACGTTTTTCTCCATGATCTAAAAAATGAACTGTTTCCTTTATCTGGCATGGAGAATATAGAAAATATCTACCCTAATTTTTCTACAAAAATCTAGTCATCCATTAACAAGTTCTCTATTGAAGTCTCGACTAAAACGAGCGATAGTAGAACCAACCCTTGGTATGATCAAGAGTGTAAAGATGCAAGAAAATAAATTAATCAAGCTACTACAGATTCAATAAAAATGGACAAGATAAATCACTACAAAGCCTTAATTAAAAGAAAAAAAACATTATCTAAGTAAAGGGCGGGAAAATCTCCTACACCTCTCCAAGGTGGCTCCTAAAAAAATCTTGAGGCAAATTCTAACTTGAAAAACAAAAGAAGACAGTAAAATTGCTTTAAAAGATTGGAATTCCTATCTTAAAAAGCTTTATGAATCCCCAGATATCAAAGATAACATTCAAACCCTTCTTACAACGAATGAAGTTTTCTCGTTAGAAGACATAGATTCCAAGGTTAAGCGCTTAGCAAATGGAAAAGAAAATACATTGAAGGATACCAAGAAGAAACCTTATAAATTGGAGGGCCTGGCCTCATCCTGCACATCCACAAACTCTTTAATCTAGTGGTCAAGCAAGGGTTTCCTACACCTTGGAATCAAAGCCTCATTATTCCTATTTTCAAAAGTGGTGATAAAAATGACCCCTCTAATTATCGGACTATTATGATTAGCCCTATCTTCACTAAGTTGTATGGTATTATCTTAGAAAAGTAGATCAGTGAATGGCTAGAAATGGAAGGTAAGCAGCTAAAGGCCAAGCAAGTTTTAGAAGGAATCATTCAACCACGGACCACCTCGTTACGCTCAGGATCATTTCAGAGGAATGTCGTAATAATAAGTATGACCTACTTTGTTGCTTTGTGGATTTTAGAAAATATTTTGATACAGTGCCTAAAAAATAACATGTGGAGTAGGATAGAGGAGCTTAAGGTTCCTTTTGAGTTGATAGTTACCGTGATAATTTTATAGGAAAATCTCATTGCCAAATTTAAGAATAATGAGGGGTGGAAAATGAATATAAATTGTAATATTGGAGTCAAAAAAGGTTGCCCCCTCTCACCTACCCTTGTTGTCATTTACATTGATAAGCTATAAAGGTGTTTAGAAGAAGCAGGATGCACTGATACAATCTTAGTTGGGATAGTTATCATCCTCCTACTTTATGTTAACGTTATTGTTCTTATGGCAAGGCGTCCTTCTGATCTCGATAAGCAATTAATAATTCTTAAATATTTTTTCTCTAACATGGGTATGACTATTAACACCGACAAGAAAAAAATCATGATTATAAAATCTGAGAAAGACACCTATATAAATTTTAGTTATGATAATAGAAATATAGAGGAAGTGACTTCTTACAAGTATCTCGGAATTGATATTCATCACAAGCTCAATAGGAACTACAGCATTGAGAAAATGATTAATGGAGGGTGGAAAGCTTATTTTGGTCTTGAAAATAACTGTAAATCAGCCAACCTGGCCATATGGGATAAAAATAAGTTCCTCTTTGAAACTCTTGTCATATTCATTATCTTGTATGGCTGTGAAGTATGGGGGTGCAACATTTCTAGAAAGTCTTGGAGGAAAATTGAGAAAATCCATAAGCAGTTTATAACTTATAACCTCAAAATTAAAAGCAATACACCTTATCATATTCTCCTCATAGAAGTGGGTCTTTACCCCATCGAGAGCATGGCTATGACAAGGTACCTGATGTACAAGCATAAGATAAATAACCTGGGAAATGAGAGACTTCCTAAAAATTCTTTAAACTCAAGGCAAAATCAACTACGCCTTAAGCGGTGTTGGTGTAAAGATACCATGGCTTGGTTAAACCATTGGGGCATTGATGAAAATGACATTTTTCAGATCTATGATAATGTTAAAAATATTATTACTTCTAAGTTTAAAGAGAAATTATGGTGTGAGGAAAATTTCGTAGTTAAGAGAAAATTAAGATACTATAAGGAGGTCATTAATCCTAATTTGGAAGATCAGAAGTATCTCTTGGTAGTAACTAGATCACGGAAGAAAAAATAATATAGCCAATATTAGAACGAAGTCTCATGAACTCCATAGTGAAACAGGGCATTGGTATATTCCTAAGACTCCATGGGCGAAAAAGGTTTTCCATCTATGTGAGTTCATGAGTGTTGAGGATGAAAATCACTTTCTCTTAGAGTGCCCTGCTTACACCCACATTAGATCTTAGTTTCATAGTATTTGCTACAATACAAACCTTTATAACCTTCTACCTTTTCAAAACTATAGTAAGATTGGAAAGCTTCTTGGCAAGTTTTTTGAGCACATGAACAAGATTTTAAAGTAAACCAAGTATTATCCTTCTTAAGCTCTAATAGACCTAAGTTGCTCTCTATGGATATTAATCGTCATCATCATCATATATAACTGGAAAAAAATTAAGATTACTGAAATTCAAAACCAAAATCATAAAAAAGGGATTCAAACCCTTAACCTACACCACCTTTAAGGATTTAACATACTTGGTATATGAGTGATAGATTAATAGAAAGGAGCTAATAGGGTATCGTCGAGCATAAAGAAATACAAATACCGCATAAATGAATTCCTAAAAAATAAATTAGAAAGGATGTCTCTATGAACTGGCACAAGATTACGATAACTACAAGCATTCTCTGGTTCAATGGGTTTCTTTGAAAGGTCGCCTTAACTGGTTTGTGCTTGAATCGTGTATTATTTCCTTAAAGTTAAAGGGGTTGGGGTTAGATTCGTAATATGTTTTAATAATATTGGTTACGAGCTCAAAGTGTGGTTAATTCAAAGTCTGGGTTTTGATTAGATATATTTGTTTTGGTAAAATCTAAATTTAGAAGTGTTTAAATTGTGTTTTTGAATTCATTCAACATCTTCAAATACTTCTATGGAAACCAGATTATACAATTTTCTATTATAAAGTTTTTTACATATTTTCAACCAAACTTCGAACAAAAACAAAACTACTAAGAAAATGTATTAAAAATGTAAAATATTTAGACTACACCTATAATAATCAAATAACCATTCAAATTAATGTTATATATACCTAAATGTCAATGTATCCGCAATATATATTCCCTAAAGCCCAAAAAAACCCACATACACGTGTTTTTTTTCTTTCAATGTTAGATATCATTGTTAATGACTCAATGGAGTTTTTGAAATATTTTTTAAGGAATATTTTTTTATTATTTTTATATAGCCAAGATTAGAACGAACTCTCATGAACTTCATAGTGAAAAAGGGCGTTGGTTTATTCCTAAGACTCCATGGGCCAAAAGGGTTTGCTAACTGTGTGAGTTTATAGCGTTGAGGATGAAAATTACTTGCTCTTAGAGTGCCTTGCTTACACCCATGTTAAATATGAATTTCATAGTATTTTCTACAATATAAACCTTTATAACCTCCTAACTTGCCAAAACTATAGTGAGTTTGGAAAGCTTCTTGGCAAGCTTCTTGGCAAGCTTTTTGAGCACAAAAACAAGATTTTAAAGTAAACCAAGTATTATCCTTCTTAAGGTCCGATAGACCAAAGTTGGTCTCAGTGGAGATTAATCATCATCACCATTATCATCATTATATATATAATTGAAAAACAAAAATCACTGAAATTCAAAACCAAAATCATAAAAAACAAACATATAAAAGCTAAAATTAATTAAAACTAAATTAATAAATAGAAAAAATTAATTAAAACATAAAAGCTAAAATTAATTAAAACTAAATTAATAAATAGAAAAAATGATAGATGAAAAATAAAATTAAAACCCTTCCAAACTCTTTGTAATTTTGTTTATTTTACGAGAATGTTTTAATTTTATTTGTAATTTACATTTTGAAATTATATTTTATTACTAGAAATTATTATTTAATCAATATTTTTTTTCACTATATGCATTAACTAAATAAAAAATAAAAGTGAGCTTAACTATAATCTAAGTTTATTGTTATTTATCTACTTTATTTAAGTTTGTTTAATATTTTTATATCAAATACTATTTATTTCCATTAATATTAATTAAAATAGTTTAAATCAATATCATTCATCTTCTTAAAATGTTGTGAAATGTTTAAAGCTAAAACTTTAATAGTTTTTTTATAAGTTTTTTATGTTATATAAGATTTATAATGTTACCATAATCTGAAGGTGTTGTTTAAGGGGCTTCGTCATCTGTCGATGGCCAATAAGAAGCCACCCTTTTTCATCCATACATTTGGATAGATATTTACATAAAAATCCAAAAGTCAAAACTACTTTTCGCATATGGGTGCACCCGATATTTGGGCATGAATCCGGCAATATCAGAGATGGTGCGCACCTTAGCGCTCAGTTAAACTAAAGTGGAGCTCAAGGAGACGTACTCTTCTCGCCCAGGACGCCAAGGATGTTGTGACACAAAATCATGGAGCCCCTAGGTGGTTTGCTAACAACTCCGATACAAGGAAGAGATTAACAATTGTTTGAACCCTCAATCATTCTTTTGTTGTTTGCAATAAAACTATTGGTATATCTGGCTTGCAGGCTGTTGAATATACTCTTGGGAGTTTGTTGTTTCCATAGTTTAAAAAAAAAATATTTGAACCTCGAATATTCTCCAAACAATGGTAGACACAATGACAAATTCTTTCTTACTCTCAAAGTTCGCTTCTTTGTTCCCATGATTGCAGATTGAACCGAGTATAGTTTACATATTTCTACAGGTCAATTTGTTTCCCAAAAAATTCCAATTCCTTTAAATACTCATTCAATTTTTTCAATATGCATTTTGTATCCTTAATCTGCATATATTTCCTTACATTCCAGTTTAAAATTTGCCTTCAATTTAAGGATATACCCGGAGCAACAAAACAACTGAATAGAATGCTTCAGTGTACAATTAATGCCCTGTAATAAATTATATGTATCATTAAATTCCATGTAATAAATTATTTCGAAGTACCTCCACTACCCCTCAGTTGCGGAGTGGGTTATTCTCTCAATGATTTGCACCGTCGAAATTCCATCCACCTCATGACGTTTGCCTCCCGTCGTTTGACTCTATTCCTTTCACCGACGAGACCCATGCCCATCATACATGACATGCATGTCATTGCCTCGCCTTCCAAGGGTCCATCAGCCAGTTGTCTCAAATTTCAATTTTGAAACCCCACGCTCTTAGGTAAGTGAACCCAGATAGGGCATTCATTGTTTTCATCTGGGTGGTAGTCTAGTATTGTTTAGCTTCTATGGCCGCTTGGTTTATTAGTCCCTGCTCTGCTCCGCAGGGATTATAGCGATCGCTTGGTTGCCATGCTCCTTTTACTTGCATTTGTTTTAATTTTTTATCCTAATTTTAACTAAAGTTTTATGAGTTTCTGTATTAAACAGTTTTTTTTAATATTTAAAATTATTTTTACAATTTTTACATAATAAATTATCTATGTTTTGATTAGTCTGATACAATGATTAGACTAATTTTATCTGGTGTCCAAAATAATAATTAAATTATAAAAATAATAAAAAACAAAAAATTCAAAGAAAAATAAAAAGACATGCCACGTATTACAATTAATTAATTTGAAAACTGTGACATGATAAGACTAACCATTCAATTCATGCAATAAAATCATCTATCATATCTGTATTTCGTACGTTTTGTTACAATTAAGAGCATTACTAGCCCAATTTGTCAAGAAACAGCTCAAGAAATCTGGATGCTTCATTTGTCATATCTGTATTTCACACTTATGGTGAAAATTAAGAACATGACAAGCCATAATTGTCAAGAAGCAGCGCAAGAGTTCTGGATGCTTCAGTGAAAATTAAGAACATCACGAGCCCTAATTGTCAAGAAGCAGCTCAAGGATTCTGGATGCTTCCAGATTGGAGTGGCCTAATCAATTTATATATCTGCCTCCTACTTCTACCTCTTCGACTTCTGAAGAGGAGTCTTCACATCCAAACTCTGTCAGCTCTTCGCCATTTTGTAAAGCGTTTCTTCAAGAGACACCGTTCTTCAAAATTCCCCGTGGTAAGCAATATGGTTGTTTCCATTTTATTTGGATTTTTTTCTGCTTATACTTTGATCGGGAAGTTACTGGGAAGCCAGACACTAGCACAATTTCAATTTTTTATTTATCACAGAATCAATCCGGTTAGTAGCCGTCGTGAACATCCTGCATCCAGTCAGAAGCTGAAGACTGAACTTGTGAGTCCATTTTAATGTAGATCTATACATCTGAAAACTGATAGCGAAACTGGATTGGATATTTTTCATTGTCATTGATGTTTGGGCCCTACTTTATATCTTGGTAATTGACAACAACCCCGTTGAAATCACATAAAAGATGGTCGAATTTACGCAGTTTAGGCACCTCTTGATCTCGCACCTTCCAGCAAAGGCTAGGTTTCAATATTTTTTCCCTAAAGATAAAGACTAATAAGGAGAGAATTGCTGGTGTAGTGGGATTTCTGAGATCGGCATCGAAAAGCTACAAACAAGTTGTTCCTCAAAATCCCCCGCGGTAAGCAATATGTTTGTCTCCATTTTACTTGGATTTTTTTTTGCAATTTGAAACCAACAATTAAAGATCATATAAATAAATAGATGTAGTGTATGTGCATGGCAACAGATTTGAAATATCAAAAATGATCCTCAAGGATTTAGTATCATTTGATGAGGCCATATCTGCTGCTGATTTCATTTCTCTCCATCCGCCGCTAACTCCAACTACAGATAACGTTTTCAATGATAACAGTTTTCGTAAGATGAAGAAAGGAGTCTGCATTATCAATGTCACTAGAGGTGGCGTTATAGATGGAGAAGCTCTAGTGCGAGCTCTTGACAGTGGTATTGTTGCTCAGGTATGCATTTTTTTCATTTTTGCTGCTTCTCTTATAAAGCCAAAGACTGGATTTCTGCAAGCATTACATTAAATTTTCTGACGTTCCAATATGCCAAATTTAGGCATAGAGATCCATACATATAGAATCTAAGAGCTTAGTTCATATAGAGTCTAAGAACTTAGTTTGTTGAAAATTGTTTCATTTATATTATAATCATTTTTCTTTAAATAATTAGATTAGTGTTTACATTCCTGTGTGAGCGAGCTATGTGCTCTTCCCTGAGTGTTTGCATTCCTGTGTGAGCGACCTATGTGCTCTGCCCTGTCTGCCTCAACCAGCAGACAAAGCAGACAATTCTAAATTAGTATCACAATTATTTGACTTGTGATGAAACTTAAAAAAGGGGAAGAATTATTCCTAAAATATAACGGTGTCGTCAATAATTTTTTGATACCATTTTGTAGGAGCTCGTTTATGAGATTATTGTAGTGAGCGATTCCCTTTGGATTGACTCCTCCGTTTCTTGGCGAGCCCTCTGTAAAAGAATCAATGGAACTAATTAAACAGCTATGAACGGCAATAATCATTGAAAATCCGCTGTCGACGATAATGCATTTATTGGTAGGTATGAACGCCTTACTGGGATATATGCGCGACCAAGAAATAGAAAACCGATACACGTCCATTCCCATATATTTCAGCAGCTGAACATCTTCCTGCAGATTATCGCACAAATCATAATAATCCCATTACTAGTCACAAAATATTATGCATAATGATCCTACTTCCTCTGGTAATTAGTATCTTCTACCTTATAACGGTGGTATTGATCCGCTGCAGTATCCCCATTCTCATTATTGGCAATTTTACCTGCATTAACCCATCGATCGTAGTATGGTACTTCAATTACAATAATCTTTTTTGGAAGTACGAGTGAATTGAAAGTTAACCTGGAATATGGGAGAATATATCCCAAATGCTGGGACCTCTCCCATCCTCGCGGGTAGCTCCTCCCACCTGTAAAACAAATGAGAATTTTTAGAAATAATAAAGAGGAAACTATCAAGCAGAGCTCTGCTACATATGTAATTTCTCTGGATGTAATCATTCCCTAGAATAATTGTATCTCATTCCTCTGGAAACTTGATAAATATAATCTTGATTCCCTAGAATAATTGTATCTCATTCCTCTGGAAACTTGATAAATATAATCTTGAAAAAACAGTATCTCAAAAGTAGGGTTTTATAACCCAAAAATTAAAATAATTGTAAATTGAAGGTGCATGAAAATATGATGTCGAAGGAACTACCTGATAAGCAGATGAGGCAGCACCAAACTTAAAATCCCTGGGAAACATGCTTCTATCTATCTTGAAAGAAGATGATCCTGCTGTATTAAGTTGTCCAATGATGAGGAGTATGAAGACAGAGCGTGAAAGCTGCAAGCAGATGCAGAGTGTGCTTGGACTTGAAATTCCTGTCATCTTGCAGCTTAAATCTTATCTTACATTTAGACAAGAAGTCAGATTATACATAGTACATATATACATTCAGGGATTGCCTGCTTACTAGATGTATTTGTCAATTGGGGCGGTTCATTCTCTGTCCAAAATCTCTCATGGCTTATGATAAAATGGTTTTTGTTAATGTCATCCATTTATTATACAAAACCCATAACTAAATCTAAATTAAACTGAACGGCACTCATGTGACCGGGAAAAATAAACTATTTGAAGATGTTATTAGATCTTTGAAATAAAGCTATGCACAGCACAGCTGCTACCACTGTAATAGTGGGATTTGCCATCAGAGAAAGAGAGGGTAAAATGGGGAACGCAGAGTCCACATAAGAGGGTTAACTCATGGAGCTTGCCAAACCGAAAATGAAAAACCGAAATTCGTCTGAATTCTATGACATAGACCTTGGTCGGATGGTACCTAGTGGAGAGAGGCACATTGCATGACACACAATTCCTTGGGATTAGAACCGAGTTTGGTTGCTTACCAGTGAAAGTTGAAGCCCAAAACCTCCCACCAACCACATTTCGAAACTGGGTAAGACCTTCACACTTTGAAAATGATTCAGAGTTAGAAACTGTAATCAATAAACAAATGATGCATAATGAACACTAATAATGAAACTCAAACTAATTTAACCTTAGTAGCATTGAGCATAGCACTAATGGGGTTCAATGCTTCTGCCTTCGTGTTCACAACCTCGCAGAGAAGAA
>LPNX010075471.1:0-116165 GCA_001517045.1 Pseudotsuga menziesii | reverse complement strand
TTCTAAATGTGTACGTACATGTATGAGAATAAATATATGATGACAGGAATAGTCTCTGACAAGGGACATTATTGTTGGACCTTATGAAATCACTGCTTGTTTATAGACTATTTAAACAGGTTACTAATGTTGTGGTACATGAAAGGGACTATGTTGTCTTATTGACATGGAACCGTCATGACTTGCATTACTAGGTTGTTTAATTATAATATTATGATGACCAAACTGAAAACCAAGATGCATGACTTATGGTGCACCTAATGTTTACTCTATTAAACTCTAACGTTATGTTCTCATATGTGCCAAGTGGGAGAATGTAAGATTAATTTTCTGAATTAATCTAAATGACCCATATGAAGAGACGCATATGTTAGCAGCACAAACGTTTTTTTACGGAGTTCTTGTAACGGATTAAGGAATGGTCTCGAATCTCCTACTCTGATGGACAGGTGGAGAATAACGGTCTTGGGGAAACCGGTCCTCTCTCTGCCTATAAATGAACCTTCAGAATGCCCATCTTTAATTGATCTGAAAGAGTGTATGGCAGCAGGGTAAGAGAGAGAAATCGTTTTCTGTTCTGTGCAAAGGGTTTTTCATTTCTGTTCTATGCAGAGGAATCTTCATTGCTGTTCTATGCAAAGGGTTCTTCAAGAGGTTTCTGAAAAACGTAGCAAAGGAGCAGAGGGTTTCTCAGTCTGGAAAACGCAGTAGAGGAAGAAAGGGGTTTCTGTTCTGGAAAACGCAGCAGAGACTTCAACTGTTCTGGAATCTGATTCAGCCAGAGCTCTGCACGAATGGATTCAGGTATTGAATGAATTTCTGAGTAAATTCCACTGTATTTTTATTCCTGGTGAAGAACTAGAAAGTTCTAGGTCCTGAAACAATTATCAGACATTATGTTTTGTATAAGAAAAATTAACAAAGTGAATATGGATTAGAAATCGTCGTTCAACTTCAGAAACTTCAGACTTAGTATTAGCAAAATACCAAGAAGGAGCAATGGAATGTGTTTCATTATGATCATAGGGTAAGAAATTTACCTGTAACTACTCTCAAGGGTTCCATAGTAAACCCAATGGCCATAGCAGCTAAACAATAATAGACTCTGTCCCAAATGCAAACGATGAATGCATGACCTGGGTTCACTTACCTAAGAGCACGGGGGTTTCAAAATTGAAATTTGAAACAACTGGTGGATGGGTTGTTCGAAGGCGAGGCAATGGCATGCATGGCATGTATGATGGGCATGGGTCTTATCAGTGAAAGGAATAGATTAAAATGATGGGAGGCAAATGTCATGAGGTGGCTTGATTTGGGATGGTGCAAATCGTCTAGAGAATAGCCTACTCGATCGCTTGCTTCGTGGGAAGTTATTTTATTATTAAAAATAAATACAATAATTTTTTATCTCACTAAATATTATATTTTTATAAATTATATTAGCTCACTAATTATTATATTGTATTACTAATAGTGGTAATATCACACCATAAAAATTATGAATCTTCAGGCAACTAGATAAATGTTTATGAATCTTTGGGCAATTGGACAAATGCAATATGAAAAGGTATTTCAAATCATTCACCATTGCCAATATTCAAATGTGACAAGTTGAGTGTGATCACAATAAGCATGTGAATTCAACATGCATGAACAAATTTTATCTCATATGAGTCATTACTTCTCTCTTCTGCATCCAATACATATCTCTCTCGCTTCATTATAAGAAGACAAACTAACTTGCATTTAAAATTTTCATATGAAATCACCCATATTAATGTGAGCAAATTTCATGTTAGAGGCCTCCATACAAACATCCAACTTTCCCGTATATTTGAATATCTATGAGGAAATTATTCAAAGAAATAAAAGCATCCACAAGTGTAGAAAATAGATATCAACAAAAAAAGGTGAAATTAATTATGTTACAAGGATGCAAAGTTTGAGCTAAGTTGAGACTATGTACATATGTGCAAGTGCATAGTATTCTAGAGTATATAAAGAGATTCACCGCTACAATGGTTAAGATTGAAATCAGCATGCTAAATGCAATCTAATAACAACGCCTTAAATAATAAATATTCAATGGATAAATAATAAGTATTAGTGCGAACATGTTAAAATGTTGCATTTTGGTGAACATATAACTTAGAGTATAATTGTTTAGAAGCATTTATTCATGTACTTTCTTTCTCTGAGCGTATGCAAAATAAAAGACATGCATGAATGAAATGGAAATGAAACCTGAATTCAATCAAACTTTCATTAGAAATTACGGAATTGAGGATTGTTCCACCATATGTTTTATGTAGTGGAATTGTTTTTAGTCCAAGTGTTTTATTGAAGACTTACATCACAAACACAATTATAGGCATGTTATGAGCAATTTTTAGGAAAATAGTTGGAAAGTTAGTAATGGGTATTTTTTGAAAACAAACATACTCACACTGCAACCAATACACCATGATGTTAGTAGGGAGCACCACTCTCTTGTTATTGTCCTAATTTGCACAAGGAACATGGTATATTGGGTCGTGTATGTTTTTGTGGACTACTTCTATCAACCAATATAAGATATTAATTTTGTATAGAGAGATAATTTATGTCTTAAAAACAATTCCAAGAAATATATGTTAGGCATGTGAAGGAAGAACTATGTGATATTGTAAATGAGAACTTTTCCAACAAACTCAAATATATATCTTACACTAAAATACAAAATATATATTTTCAATGAAAGGTTTAAGGAACAAGGCTAAATGTTATAGAATCTCAACATTTTGGTGTTTGCCATCATTGGAATCTGATCATGCATTGTTTACTAAATTTGTATTTCTCAGTTTTTGCGATTGATTTTGACATTTCCTTTTTTCCATCATTGGAATCCGATTTGCAACAAACAATTTTGCAAACTCTCATAATAAATACATGCTCTAAGCATTGATTATGACTATTGTGTGATCTTTCATAGATTTCACCAATGGTTTAGATGCACAACAAGATTATTACCATCAACTAAAATAAATAAATATTGTTATGTGTAGGGAAGCGAGTAATGTTATACTACAATTTATGGGTCCAAACAAGGTTAGTGAATGGTGCACTTGGATTGGTCATGGAAATTGTATACACCTAGATCTATCCCTCTTAAGTTATCAACCTATGTTGTCATGGAATTCAATGATAATTACATTGTTCCTCCATGGAACCAATCTCGACCAAAGAACATACCAATTCCACCCATAAATATAAGTAACAAGAAACAAATCCCCCTCAAGATGGCTTGGGCATTGACTATCCATAAATCCCAAGGATTGACATTAACAAGGTCAACCATTGACATTAGTAACAATCAACGTCAAGGATTGACCTTCACAACAATTCCATGTACTACAACATTATAAGGAATCCAAACTACACCATCTTTATCCTTCAAACGCTTTATAAAGATGAAAAACACTTCATATGTCTCTCTTCAAAAAAAAAAAGAGGCAGGCATTCATTCTTTGTCCCTTTCACTCTTAAACTTGAAATTCTCAATCCTAGCACTTCGCCTACCAAATGAAAATACCAATGTTGATTTCTGATATATTTATAGCCAAACTTGATCAGTACTTATCCCTTTATTGGTTTACTCACATATGTATACTTTTTAGTATGACAAATTAATGTACAATTCATTTTACTTGCCTTCTGTTACATTTCTATTTATTTCTTATTACTACTTGCAACAAAATTTTCCTTTCAATTTCATCGACTACTATTCCTGCCATAAATTAGTTAGACTTACTTTTAAACACATAAAATTATATTGTCTAAGTACACACAAATTTCTCTCATTTTACAACATATTGAAATTTTCTCAGCGTTTCATTTCCCCCGCTTTGGGGGTATGCTAGTTTAATTCTTGTAAGTGATACGTTACTTTTGTTGAGCTCTTTTGTGATAATTGACTGGATTATTTAATTTGGCCATACTTTGATTTTCGTATTGGAATAAAAAATGTTGGCATATATACCAGTGGAGTAGCCCTCTAACAAATGGTGAACCGCGTTTTGGAAAAAAAATAATGTTATCACGCTTTATGGATGTTTCTCGTGTTGAGCCCCTTAATAATAATAAGTTATGTACACATACACATGGACTTGCTTGGCCCAATACACGAGAACGAGTAGCTTGATGAAGATATTTCATTGTGAGAGAGAGCAAGTGAAAATAGGTTTGAGAGACGAGGCGGAACCAAAGCATAGAGGCTAGGGTTTTATCCCTGGCCGCCCTCATTTTTTTCGCAAAGAGGAGACCGAGCTCTTCCTGGGCCTACCTGGGATTATGTTGTGTTAACATATGGAGATGGAGTTCTTCCTGGTTGCGTGATGTACATTTTACTGGCCACGGTGGAGGTTTTTTTGCTGAGAGGCGACGGACCGGGATTATGATGTGTGAGCATTGAAGACGGTGCTCTTCTTGGTTGCACAACATCCCTTGCGATGGTGGATTTTTTCTGCTGTGAGGGGTAGGTCCTTTGCGGTTTGGTTCTCATTTCCACCAAGAATCGATGGTGGTTCCCTCACTTGAGTAGATCTGTTTGTTGGGGGAATTCCATACTCTGTGGCGGCGATGGAAGCCATTCCCTATTCCTTGTTGCAGTGTCCGCGAGGAGGTTCTTTCTTCCCGCGGCGGCAGCAGCAGTGCTTTCTACATGCGGAGGTTACTGTGGAGGGTTAGAGGCCCTCCCATCTCGAAGGCAAAGGATCACGTGCATGTACATGTTTACTATGTCAATGGACGAGTATCTTGCCCCCTGTTTTGGTGGTATAGTCTTTTTCGGGTCCCCTTTGTCCTTTTTTCTATCAATGGGCTCTCTTGAGCAATTTTTGTATGGGTATTTTTTGCACCTTTTTGTAAGCTCTGTTTTAGGGTGTTATTTGCTGAAATTTTTTGGCTTCTAGCAGGATTGTCTCTTAGTACGGGTGGATGCTCAAGATGTTGAGCACAGTTTGTGTATTTTGGCAAGATATGATACCTAGTATCATAGATATGTATATTGTTACCTTTTATTCTTATGAATATCAAGGAACTACTATTTTTCATCACAAAAAAAAAGTTATGTAATCTGGTCATACCTTGACTTTCAAGTTGAAATAACAAGCATTCTCATATTTACGCTGAAGGCATTTCATAATGGAGACACAGTCTCAAAAGATTCCTCGTCTCCCTGTCGAATTGTATCTCAACACGTGTTTTCCCTTTTTTCTATTTTTTTACACAGGGTTTCTTAATCGAGTCTTTCACGCCGTTTTTTCCTGTTTTCACGATTTTATCAATCAGTGTGGAATTATGGTTCAAGATGTCGAAAATTGTAATCTAAACAACTGAAATGATTGCTTAGATGGAAAAAAATTTATTTACCTCATTCTGGGCAAACTGCAAATTTTTTTTATTTACCAGATTCCAGTGACAGTGGGATACCAGGTATTTATTTCTACAGATGATATATATTTTGTGTGTATATCTATCCTCCCCAATATTTAATGAGTATGCTGATGGGATTAACGCCAGGAGTATAATATTGGAAGTAGTGGGGATTAAACTATCGCAGTTGTTAAGGGAGACCCAATAATGGAAAACGGCACACTATCTGAACTATTGCCCACTTTATCAAGATCATATTCATTTGGATCTTCAGGGAACGAGCATTACAATTTTGACAATCACCATCAAGAGCAGAATTCAAACTGCAAATCACCTTCTCATATTTTGTCGTTGTAATTTGGAAGAAAGACATGACATAAGAGGTACTTTCCAACGTTTAATCTTCCAGCTGTGACAGTGTGGTATCATAGCATTGGCTGTAGAATTGGTCCTCAATGGGCCAAGTTGAGCAGTTGACAAAGGCAAGATTACCCTCTGGTTAGGAAAGGAAAAATGAGAAAGACAAAGAAAATTTTCCAAAAAAAAAGGAAGAAAAATAAAATTTTCTAAGTACAAAAAAATTCTAAGGCAAAGTAACTTCCGATTTCCGGAGTTCGGGGTCGGAAAGCAGAATTCGGAAGTGCAGAAAAGGATAAGGTCGAAAGTTAAGTTTTCTGATTCTCGAGTTCCGCAATGAAGGGCGGAAAGGCGGAATGCGAAAGGTGGAACCATGGATAGAGTTTCTGTCGTTTGATAGTTTTCCAACTTCTGAGTTCCGAAGGCAGAAGGCAGAATCGCGGTTGAAGAAATCCGTCGATCGATATGTTTCTGACTTCCGAGTTCTGAAGGCGGAAAGGAGAAGGCGGAAGGAGGAAGATTGATAATTCACTTCGTCAACCCTTTGAGTTTTTGACTTCTGAGTTCTGAAGGCAAAAAGCGGAAGGCGGAAGGTGGAAGGTGAAAGACTAACAATTCACTTCGTTGAGCCTTTGAGTTTTCGACTCCCGATTTCTGAAGGCAGAAATTGGAAGGTGAAAAGCGAAAGTGTGGAAGGAGGAAGGCGAAAGACTGGCAATTCTCTTCGTCGAGCCTTTGAGTTTCCAGCTCTTGAGTTCGTGGAAAGTGGAAGGAGGAAAGCGGAAGTGTGGAAGGCGAAAGACTAACAATTCACTTCGTCGAGCCTTCGAGTTTTCGACTCCTGAGTTTCGAGGTCGGAAGGGTAGAAGGAAAAGTGCGGAAAGGACAGGTTCAGTGCAGAAAAGGTGTTTCCAGTCACAGAAGGGATCTGTCAAGGGCGGAACGAGTGTTACAATGGTTCCTAAGCCTGAGAAATCAAGCTAGTTTTTCAGTGGGATTTACAGGTACTAGAAATTTTAAAATGGTCGTGAATTTATGCACCAGATTACATGAAACCGAAAGATTTACAAAAAAACAAGGGTGCTACCCTCGACCCACCCTCCAGTGGCGCAGGGAAGCCACGAGGGGGCAATCCCCCTTGACCCCCGTCATCCCCTTGAGTATAGCTACATGAATTGATGTAACTACACAAAATTGATGAGAAAACTGCAAATCGCCTCAGAGAAAGTGTATTCATGGTGTGTTAAGCTCTACAAAATGATGGAATAGCCTACGTGAATTGATGTAACTACCAAAATGATGGAATAGCCTACATGAATAGCCTACTTCAAGTGATGGTGTGCTAATTATCGTTTTGATTTTATGGTTCAAAAATATATTTAAAGATTTTGTATTAGTCAAATTATAACCATTTTAATGATTTTAATTACTACATTATAATTTATCTTAATCTTGTATTTCTTATTTTAAAATTAAATTTTATTTTTGTTTGGATAAATTAACTAAATAATTTAATATTTTAATAAATGTTATTAAAGTTAAAGACTAAATTCAAGAGAAGTATCGATACGTTTGATGATAAAAATTAGAGATTCAATCAAAACAATTTGTCAAAATAAGTAAAAATCGTTATTTTGTGGTAAAAAATTCATTCATTGACATTATAAAATTCATTTTAAACCTCGAATGATTAAAAGTTTGATGAAAAATGATTTAACCAATAAAAACATAATCTAATGTTAATCTAATTATGAAAAATCATTGGATACAAAGCGTGTGGATTTGTGTGAAGTGACCTAGGTAATTGTTACTATAATTCTAAGTTTTTTTAAAGGTATTTTTATTATTATTTAAAAAAAAAAATTATTAGATTTTTTTTATAAATAAGTTTAGAATGTATATATTAAAAAGTTAACTTCCTAATTTCCATAAATGTTTGATATCAAATGTATATCAAACACTGCTAACTTAAATATTTAGCCATGGTTGATTCATGAGGAACACCACTAAATGAATCCTCAAAATTGCAACCCTCTCTTAGTGAGCCCAAATCAAGTGCGACAACTCATTTCTGCAAGGAGATTTCACAAAGTGCACAAATTTTTTGGGGGGTTAGTTTTTAGGTAGTTAAATTTTTTAATTTTTTTAATTTTGTTGACATAAGTTTTCCTACTATGTTAAAAGTTTATAATTTGACTATGTCAAAAGTCAAACCTAAATAAGTTAGAGGGAGGTGAGGGGGTGAGGGGGAGAGAGGGAGGGCGAGAGGGAGAGAGAGAGGAGCGGGGGCAGAGAGATATGTTGATCCTCCGATCGGAGATGTCATTGATGTATTTAGTCATGAATGTCTTGAGGTAAAACCTTAGTTGTAAGTCAGATCAATACTACCCACAAAAGTATTATTAAAATGTAATTTTCAGACTCCCAAAGTAAGTCAAAAAATTCAGTTGCAGAAAGACTCAATATTTTTACCCTCTCAACGTTCCTTTACACCTCCCAATGCAAATGATAGTAAAATAACAATATTGATATATATACCACTAAAATAACTCTCCGACAAATAATGAACCACTCTTTGGAAAAAAAATACTATCAATCTTTATCCATTTATCAAGCTTTATCCATTATGGATAAGAATATATAACTTGAAATAAAGATCTTGATGGACACGTCGAATATATATGACTAGGCAAATTAGAAATAAAGAGTTCGATGGACACAATAGAATATATGACTCTGCAAATTAGAAAAAGTAAAGAGCTCGACGGACCCACCATTATTTATTCACCCCGTGATAAAGAAGGGAGTTGTTCCAAATGAAGTATGAAGGCACAAAATACTATACATCTCCGAACAAGTTTATTGTGAAAGAGCCTTGGAATAAGGCATAAATTAATTGTAAAGTATACTTTTAACAAAGTCCATGACAGTGTTGTTACATTATGACTTAAATATGTCATAAAATGGATTGCCTCATTTTTGTGATTTGCTTAGTTCTCCACACTAAAAGTTGCTTTATAAGGGGAATAGTGCTTCACAAGTTTTTTTATGCAATCCTACAGGTTATAATTCCTCACGCCCTATTTTTTTAATATAAAGCTTTAGCAGATTTATGTCCCTTTGTCTGGTTGTAAAGCAATGTCATGGTATGCATTTTAGATGTAGGGATGTGAAGATTTGGTTTACAGCTGCGAGATTATGTTTGATTCTAACATTATGCATTTTAGATGTTGGGATGTGAAGATTTGGTTTACAGCTGGGAGATTATGTTTGATTGCAATATTTGGATCAACAGTATTTTTTCCTTCCTCTACATAAAAACACATGTATAGTTTAATTCTAAGTTATTAAATAATAACTGTAAGTTGATAAGATAGATATGTAAGTTTGATTATAAATTATGGAATAATAATTATAACTTTTTTCCAAATGAAAAATGTTTTCCAAATCTCACCATGGATAATGATTTTAAATGTGAGAATGATCAGGTTTACCATGATGTTTTTTTATAATGATTAATGTTTTTCATTATGATAATAAATATGAGATTGGTTACCATGATGATTCTTTAAAAAAGAAATTATCATCATTATTATTATGATTTTGTTTTTTTTATATTTCTTTATATTTCGATTTTTATTTATCATTATTATTATTACTTTACTTATTGAAAAAGAAATAGCTTTTTATAATATATATATATATGAGATGCTTAATGACTTAAGAAGCGTATTCTTGATAACAAAATGGTTGGGCTGATGCTGGCGAATCATGATATTTTCATATATAACAACGAAGCGTGTATTCTTTATCTCTTTTCTATCTATAAAAGAGATACATTAGATATATAATTTAAACATATATATTTAATTACGCTCGCTTGTCTTATTTTGCTTTTAATGTTTCTTTATATTTTTGAAATAATACTTAATATAATGGAAATTGAAATAAGTTGTAAATAGAAGGAAGAGATCACGGGGGGCGAGGGGGCACCCAAAGGGGCCTCACCCCTCGCTCTGATTACAAAGCTCACCTGATGGGGACATCAAGTGAGGCCCTTATATATCAATGTATAGCCACTCGTGGATGTGACCTCGAGACCTTTTGCTCACAACTTACAACACTCAACCACTTGAGCTAGCCCACTGGGTTATACATACATACATACATACATACATATATAATTGAAGAGAGGGTGGCTTTCTGGGACTATGTTTTTATGAAAACTCTTATACAAGCTAAAAATGTGATTTTGGGAGGAGATCTAAATTTTACTTTGGGTGCTCAAGAAGTATGGGGGAAAAAGCAAGACTAGATCCTCTCGCGGATTACTTTAAGCATAAACTTCGTGAGAGTGCACTGATGGACATCTAAGTGGTTAAAATAAATCCCACCTAGATTAATAGAAGAATTGGAGACCATAGTATTGCAAATTGACTAGAACAAAACTTGTTTTTTCGTCAATGGGTGGATGAGGGAGGAGATTCAGATCATGCACCAATCTTTATGAAAGTGCAAGGGGGGAGTAAAAATCCCATGAGCCCTTTAATTTTTGTGAAGCATGGCTGAAAGATTAAGAATGTGTGCAATTAATCAAGTCCACTTGGATCCCTTTTATTCATGGGGAAGGGGATCATGCAATCCTGCATTTTTTGCAAAATCTAGCTAAGACAAAGAAAGTTATCTAGCAATGGGCTAAAGAAAGAGTGAATAAGGACGAAAATGAATTGAGAAAAACTGGAGATGATATAAGAAACATCTTGGATACAAAGGAAAGAGGTTTTGAATCCTGAGAAGCAAAGGATAGATTGCTCAGTTTGAAAGCCAAAAGAAGTAATATTTTAAAAGAACGGGAAGTTTTTTGGAGATTGAAAAGCAGGGGGATATAGCTGGAGAGTCGCGATTAAAATACAAAGTTCTTTCAGGTTTATGCCAAAGCAAGAAAAATGTAGAATTCCATTTTGGGTTTGAAGAACCATACTAATGAAACAATCTCGTCATTCAAAGGACTGACCAGGCCAGGTAAAGAACATTTCCAGAGTTTATTTAAAGTAGTTGAAGGAGTGTCTACAGCTAAGATGATCAAGATGATTTAATTTTTCCCTGGTTTTGTTACTCTTGGAGACAATAGAGAATTAATGGAGGAGGTTTGAGAAGAAGAAATCAAGGAGGTCCTCCATAGCTTTCAGAAGGGGAAGAGTCTAGGCCCTGATGGGTGGACTATTAAGTTCTTTATGTCTCTCTATGATACCATTGGACCTGGTCTATTGGGAGTAATTGAGGAATCTAGATCTCGTGGCTTTATGCATCCTCAATTGAACTCCACTCTAATTGCTCTCATCCCAAATTCTAATCACCCTGAAACTCTAGAAAAATATCGCCCTATCTCCCTATGAAACAAAACCTGCAAGGTAATAGCCACGATCATAACCATGAGGCTAGAAAAATCTTTTAAAAAGCATCTCAAGTGAACAATGTGGGATTCTATAAGGGAGACAAATTCATGAGGCCATTAGAGTCGCCAAGGAAGGTCTTCACATCATGAAAACAAAGAAGTTGAAAGGGTTAGTGTTGAAGATTGATATATAAAAATCTTATGATACGGTAAGTTGGTTGTACTTGAGGCTTCTGCTGACACATTTGGGCTTTGAATACTCCTTTGTCAAATGGGTTATGGGTTGTATAACTACAATCTCTTTTGTGGTCCTTATAAATGGTTCTTCCTCCCCTTTATTCCATGCAGAGAGGGGACTTCGTCAAGGGTGTCTTGTGTCTCCACTTATCTTTCTGTTCGTTGCAGAAGGTCTAAGCAGAGCTATAGTGGAGGCAAAAAGAAGAGGAATGTTCGCAGCAATTGGTATAGCTCCAAATCTACGAATCACGCACCTACTATTTGTAGATGATGTACTTATATTATGTGATGGATCGCAGGGTGATGTTGAGAAACTCTGGGAAATTTTGGAGCTTTTCGAAAGGGCCATAGGTATGCAGATAAATGCAAGAAAATGTTCATTGTCTATGATCAATATGGAGCAAGGTGAAATATTTGGATATACAAATATTTTCTCGTATGAGGTAAAATTGTTTTATGAAGGCTTGAAGTACTTGGTCTTTATGCTCAAACCAAATAGCTATAAGAAAGAGGATTAGAATTGGATGAAGCAAGGCTAGAAAAAAGACTGATATGCTGGAGTTTTAGGTGGTTCTTAAGAGTGGGAAGGCTAGTGCTAGTAAAATAAGTGCTGGAAGCAATCCGGGTGTACTGGATGTCTTTGGATTGGATTTCAAAGGGGTGTTTGGAGAAGGTAGGAAGAACATGTTTAAGATTTTTGTAAAGCAATAAGAGTGAAAGCTTGGTCACTCCATGGGTACGATGGAACAAAATCGCACAACCTAAGATATTCGTAGGATGGGGTTTGAAGAACATCTTCAATTTCTCAAAGGATCAAGTGGAAAAACCAGGTTGGAGACTCATTTCAACAAAAAAATTGTAAAAGTTGTACCAAACAAATACATTTCCGTGGACTCATTGATGGACTAGATTTGTAGGCCAAACAAAACTCATTGGGTGGTTTCTGTTATCTGGAAAAATATGTTAAATTCTTTTCATTTAATAGAAGAAAACTTAGCATGGAAAATTGAGAATGGTTATGAGGTCAGAATCGGGATTGATCCATAGTCGAGATGTCAGGATATGCACATTCTTCCACAACCAATTCTTCATCATCTACAACAGCAGGATATCACACATCTTGCACACATTGCAAATCGAGAGGAAAAAATGTTGTGAAATCAAGGGTGGAAAGGCATAAATAGATTGGGCTTAGCGGAGGAATATCATGAGGTATGGCGTACTTATTTACAGACTTTGCGTACTTTACATGTTCAATTAACTGACAAGCTTATTTCGATAGTCACACCCCATGGAATTTACCGTTGAAAGAAATGCAACTTCAGAACATATTCTATTGTACTTCTTTTGTATTCCTGCTTCTAAGATGTTATTCCTTCGTGTGGAGATGTACTTCATGTAATTGGTCATGTAAAAGTCATGAGGTAAAACCTTTGTTGTAAGTTGATGAAATAGTACCCACAAAAGTGTTTTATGAATGTTATTTTGAGTCTTCCTAGGTAGGTCAAACCTAATTAGATAACATGGCCAACCTAGCTAGGTAATTGAGTCACTCACTTGATGAATATAAATAGGTGAGGTGCCTCCCTCATTTACACACACTTCTCACTCAAGCATTGCACGCGCGCGTGTGTGTGTGTGTGTGTGTGTGAGAGAGAGAGAGAGAGAGAGAGAGGGAGAGAGAGAGAGAGAGAGAGAGAGAGAGAGAGAGGAGAATTCTACTGTGGAAAGAGAGATTCGATTATTGTCCTTGGGGTCTTACATTGTACTTGGTTGAATTCTACATCGAGGAATTTTTGTTGGGTTTTCTCCTGCATGAGGGTTTCTCAGGATAAATCTATGTGTTCTTTTGTGTGGTGGTGCTTACTTTTCTTTCGGTGGTCCTTTGCATATGGTTATGATGTTATGATGTTAAATGTTTTAAGATATTGTATAACCATCAAAATTCTAACATGGTATCAAATCCGCTTTGAAATAATTCTTTGTGTAGTTGAAACACTGCTACAATTGCAGCTACTGGAGATTAGGGTTTCATTCCTGAAAACCCTCGAAGGAAAAATCTAGTCATCTTGGCATTTTTGCTATAACTCGAGTTTGGTAAATGCTCAGGAGCTAAAACTTAGACAGGATGAAGGTGAAATATTTATGTACCTTGTATGTGAGTTTCAACCTCATATTATCTATACTTTAGGAGATATGGTCCCTCCAAATCAGGGTTCCAACCTCTTGCACAATTCAGTCTTAAACAGGTGACCTAGGGATAATTATTATATCTCGAACTAGGAATGTCCAATTTGAATTTCACAAGATGTTTCAGATAGGGAACAAACTATAATTTCATTGGTGCAAGTTTCATACCTCGAAGTTGAAACAATGACACGTGGAAGTCCGTATGAGTTCGTTATATTGAACAGGCCCTCAAACACGTCACCTTGGGAAACTTTGCATAAATTTCAGTTGGGGAATCCAATTCTGCTCTAACCTATGGGGTTGAAAATAATATATATCAAGCTATTTCGGGATGAAGTTTCAGACCTTGAGGATCAAGAATGTCATAGATATAGTAGAAACAAGATCAGACAATTATGTAGAAGAAATTGGAGAAACTAGGGCTTCCTGTTCCGGGCACATCCCTCCACCGATTTGTTGAAAAAGGAGGACTATCAAACTGACACTAGGAGGGTGCATATTTCCATGGAATAAGTTTATAATTCTATGGATTTTCAATTTTTTACCTAACTCTACAGTCGGGGAAAATTAGGGCATCATATATTTTGCAATTTTGTCCACAGTTTTGGGAAAATGAGTATGTTACTCAGCTCACCTTAAGGAGGCAGATATTTCTATCCAATCATATATGAAAGTTACCTAAATTGAAAAAATAGGGTTTCTCTATCAAACCCTAGGTCCACCAGAAGCAGTCTTCCAGAAAAGCTTTCAAGCAAGCATCAAGTTGAAGCAATCTCATTGGTAAGTTCTGTCCTCTCTATTTCCATTTGAGGTTCTCATGTTTATCATGATGACAAACAGTACCAAGCTTGAGGACAAGCTTGAAGGAGCCGAGAAATTTTGAGCATGGAAGTATAGAGTGATTCTCATACTTAAACAAGCATGACTTGGAGAACTATGTCAAAGAAGAAGTTGCAGATCCAAAGGGAGATGAATACAAAGAAAAGCACAAGAAATACCTAGTCAAATCCAAGAGGATTATTTCTATCTCCATTGGATCTCACATGTATCATCCTTGAAGACTCCCAAGGTTATGTTCGATACAATGACTATCTTGTACGAAGGAAAAAGTATCAACAAGAATATGACCTTGAGAACTCAATTCAAGGATGTGAAGATGAAAATGTCAGAAAGCATTCTATCTTACTTCACAAGGATCTCTCAGCTCAAGGAGCAACTAGAAGCCATTGGAGACAATGTTAAAGAAGAAGAAGCTGAGATTACAACCTTGAATGGTCTCCCAAGTTCATGGGAATATTTCGTTCAAGGGATTTGTTATATAAGGAAGCTCACCTATGGAGGAATACACGTAAGAAGTGTTAAAGTTAGTGCAATTGCGAAACCCTTTCTCAGGGATGAAATGTTTTGCAGTAGAATGAAATGGAATTAGTTGAAGGGGGAGTTATTCCTCCTCCTCCTGATCCTTGAAAAGTATTTTGGGTTATTATCACTTGTATATATGTAAATATGTGATTGTTTCTTTGAATAAATAAGAGTCATTTCTAATAGATTGTTTACACGAGACTCTTTTTCTTTTTATTATGTCTTTACAAATAAATTGAATCATCTAACAAGTGGTTTTGTAGTTTGATTACAAGTATTCTATCTCTATAAGCATCTCATGGAGTGTTACTTGGAAAAGGGAAGTATGTTAAAACACTTATCAGGTATCTTAACCTTTCTTGGGGTACTTTTGAAATTTTCAGCTTATAGTGACAATTAAAAATTTACAATCCTTTCTATATCATACTTAACCAGCTCTTCTATGATCCATATGGTTTTTGTTATTTTGATCCAGACATGTATGTTTCTTATTTACTGTTTTTAACGGTTGCTTGATAGACCTACTTTCATCATCATATTTTTCACATTCTTATCTTACACCTATGGATTACTAGTTCGTCTTATGCTTGTTATCAAAACTTGTCTCTCAAGTATTTTGGTGATAATTTGAAAGTAACTGGAATTTTTGTCTATGGGGAACATTACTTTGTTTATGAAGAAGAAGGACTATAAGGTTAAAGAACAACTTTAGGTTATTCTCTTTTGACATGATCTATGGTTATGGCCATTATGAATTACTTATAAGTTCATTTTGAAAAAAAATGAATTATGTATTTAGCAAGGCTTAACACGCTCTAATACCAATTAGTATCCATATATTTAATATCATTATACAAGGAAAACCCGCTGGAGTACTAAACAGGCTTGCTGGAAGCGGGTAAATGCTAAGTAAAAAACTCAAAATATGGAAGCTCGATAAATGCAAGTAAACACGTCGGGGTACTGAATAGGCTCGCTAGAAGCGGGACTATGCTTGCATGGTACCAAGGTAAACCCGTCGGGGTACTGAACAGGCCTACTGGCAGCAGGGATTTACCTGGTAAAAGAGATCTGGTTAATGCACTATTATACACATAGTTCGTAAAACAATGATAATATGAAGAAAAGTTTTTAGAATTTGAATCAACATGTTCTTATGCAGAAAACTTCCTATGGCTTGGGGTACCACAACAGACAGAGTAACTACAGAAATCAATCTCTTCCCAATATGCAAGAGAAATAAAACATCTAACACTAAAGGATCTCGAAACATACCTTATTCTGGATGGTTGATGTAGATCCCCGTTGAGATTTTCCAATCCCGCTTGTGTTAACAATTTGCTCTCTCAACAATCAGCAAACAAGACAAGCATGCTATATAATTGTGTTAGACCTACTCTAGAATATATAATCAATAATGTATAAGCAATTAAAAGCATCCATGGATTCAATATTCATTTAAATGCACATCATTGGACAGGAAAAGATATTTATATTAATATAAATTAGAGATTACAAGAATGACAGCCTCTGTCGGTACGTCTGCAAACCGGAGAAACTGAGTCCTCCACCTAGGCCTCCACCACCTCAATCCTCCATCTCTCGATAGCAAGCTCACAAGCAAATCCAAGCTTGGGAAGAACACAAAGTGCTCCAAGGGACAAAGGGATGCAGACTCAAGTATAATCAAGCTATGGCAACAATGAACTATTGTTTTTTTGCTCTTCAATTCCTCCCCTTTCAATGTATCCAAAGGGTTCCTTATATAGTGCTTCAATGGGGTAATGGAAGGTCAAATTCGAGTGATCTCAAGGCATATAGAAGGCCAAGAGACAAGTGACTCGGATCCACATCAAGGAAAACTCCAAAACTATTTGGCCTTTTGCACACATCCTGATGTACACGGGTTTAAGGGTCATATCCACGTATATACACGAGAAAGGGTTTAAAAGTCGCGTATGGCAAATAACATGTGTTTTTAGGGATGATCTTGGAAACATCAAAGTTACAAAAATAGTCCATGGGATCCAAAGAGTCTGTAGAGGGACAGGGAAGGCCATAAAAGTGTGGTAAAATCAGCTGTAACAGATGCCCCCTAATGTGTGAGGTCAGAGGGGTGATACGATGGCCAAAATACATTATAAGTCCATCCCAGAAGTGTAGTGATGAAGAACCAGCCATCCAACAATACAGTACAAATATCTCTGCATATGACTGCAAGTACATATAGCAGTTCCGAATACATAAGAGTACAATGGCCATGAATAGGCATGATACAAAATATGACATGTGTGGTCATCGCCACATACAATATAGATAGATCAGAATCTCCATGATGAAGATATACAAAGGATCATGATCTCCACGAAAGCTGAAGATATACAATGGATCAAGATCTCCATAATGGCTGAAGATATCTGACATATACTGGAATCAAGTCATGAGAGCTGAAATCTCATGAAAACTGGAACAATCAAGGAGGTAGCATATCTGGAATGCCACCAATCTAGAAAGTCTTCTACACAAACCGCTACGAGTACATGTCCTACTATGTGAATAAAGGTGTCAATGTCGAACATAGTAGTCCATCGTCTGAGTACCGGTCATTGATGTATACCGTTAATAGACGCGAGATCACCCACCGATAATGAAAATGGGAATTAAGGTACTAGAGTGCAATCTACCAAGTGTGAATAAATGTGTTGAGGTTGAATACTTGAAAGAATCCATCGATTAGGGGACATTGATCTATTCCCAAAACTATCGATGGCGAGAGAACCTGCCACTGATGACTGCAAGTCTCAAGGCACTCAAATTGACTCTAGACTCCTATCCCAGAATAAATGATCTGAAGTCGATGGGATGAAATTCACTAAAAGGAGGGCATTAAGGCATCCCCCATCATCCAACACGAGGTACTTAGCAAAGCTGTATAATGTGGAAGGACTCGATCATAATGTGCACGAACCAGTACCAATACCGAGAATGACCGACATGCAAACTCAAGAAAACTAAGGAATGGTCAACTCAGGCTTCAACTTCCTTTGAACAAGAGAATAAAGGTGAATGGTGACTGAATGTAGGCAGCATAGACTCGATATACAAAAACTGGGACATCTCTACGACACAGGAGGCATCAACAAAGGCTCCATAGGGACTAGCAGCTTAACCAGTCGGTCGAGATAAACTCAGAGAAACAAGTACAGCTCCTAAATTCAAACTATTAACCCAACCAACGGATGTGATATACAGTGCTCTATTTGAAGGCGACACGACTCGACTGCTACCAAATATAACATCTTTTCTTGTCCGGCATTTTGGTTTTTTTTATTTTTTTTTGGACTTTTTCAAATATTTTGAAAAGCTTGAAAAAGAATAAAAGTGCTTTATAGTTACATACTAGGAGGAGCTAGGAGGAGATGAGTGTCAAGGGGCAAACAAACTAGTTCCAAGCAGCGGAACATACCTATGCTCAATGCAAGGAAACATGTGTAGGATAACGACACTCGAGGGAAAGTCTCCTCCTGGTAAAAATGGGGAATCAAGCTGCGAAAGATATATAAAATGGCTCTGCTTGGCTAGACATGAGACAAGCTTAGGCTATATGGCTGATAATAAAAGTCAGGGAAGCCAGCATAAGGCTCAATAAGGCAAGAAAAACTCATGATAATGCAATTACAACTTGACATAAGGGAGACCTGGGGAAAAAGACCAGCAAAAAGATCAAGAGGAGTATGAATCTCTTGCGCAAAGTCATGGAGATACTATACAAAGGACCCCCCACCCTAAAGGAAAAATGTCGGCATGGGCACCAAATGCAAAATAGGAGCTAACTAGGGTACCCAAGTATGGTCAATCTCTACCATTCACATCATGTCACTTCTAAAAGCAACAAGGAGGTTCCGTGACAAGATAGAATGGGTTCGTACCTAAGGTTATAATAAAACGGTCATAAGGTCATGAAAAGTGCAAATGGATGTAAAACCTAACATATATGCCAGTTTAGACATAATACCTAAAATCGACACAAACGGGTCAAAACCACAGTCAAACCGCGCTCAAAACGGACTCCTACATCATCAAATTAGTTCAAAACAGTCTAAAATGGTCAAAAACGGTCAAAACTATAGAAAGTGGGTAAAAAATTTCAAAAAAAATCTATAAATAGTAAAAAATTTAAAAATTCCATATCATTTGAAATTTTTACCCATTTGAGCTCAAAACTTCCAACTCGAATTCTAGGAGCAACATCCGGCGAAATTCGACATTGTTTGATCCAGGTAACTCCTCATGTCCTCCTTTTCCTATTTCATGCAATTTATTTAAGTTTTCATGGTCCATTTAATTTTCTAGGCCATCTTAAATTGTGCGTTTCGGCCCACACAGGTATCGAGGTTTTTTCTGCATATAGGGCTGGCCATACATGGAAAAAACGTCCAAAATCGCGTACATATGCGGCTGTTTTGAAAACATTCGTATATGTGGCCACAAATGAGATTTTCAAGGGCAAAAATTAACTAAACTTCTTGTTTTTTGTGCAGGATGGTTTTAGAATGGAGGGAGAGGGAACATGGTGATGTAGAAGAGGCCATGCAAGGTGATTTAATGGCCCAACAAGCACTACGTGCATGTGGTTTGTATAAGTTTTGGTGTCTTGGTAGCCTGAGGGCCAAACCAAGACTCCTCCAGATGCTAGTGGATTACTGGGATCCAGACTCTGAGTCTTTTCATATTGACGGGATATCGCTCAATATAGAAATTGAGGACATATACTTTATCATTAGATTGTCCCGATGCGGAGAGGTGGTAAATCTCCGATCTCGTGGGCCAGGAGGTGGATTGACTATCGATGAGTACATTGCAGTGTAGTGCTTTCTGGACACGAAAAAGGTTGGGAGTCAAATACCGACAAACTCTATCTAGGTACTGGAACTGAAGGCCATACTATTGGCACATGACAGGATAGGCAGCTTAGCTTCACTCCACCAGGCCTCTCGGCAACTGATGTTATATGCAGTGGAGTGTATGAGACCCACAGTGTATGACTAGAGCACTATGTTGTTGAGCAACATGAAGCAGCAACTCAGTGACTGCAAGATGGGCAGGGTGAGAAACTTGAGTTTCGACAACATACTCAGCACGTTCTTCTTTGAGCGTGTATCGGGGCTAAGCCCTAGAGTGGACATTCCTCCACACGGAGTTCAAGATCCGGCCCAACGACGTTGGGTAAATGTTATGCATAGACTGGGGGGAGGTAGGGTGGCTAACCCTTACTGAGCAGACTTCTTTGCATGGTGGCAGAGGCAGATCATTGCCATCAATGACTACCCCTATGCAGGGATAGATTTCCGTGGAGATCCAAATATGCCCCTACCACCAGGAGCGGCATATCGTGACATAGGTAACAAATCCCAAACCCACTTTTAAAGTTTTTTGAATTATTAAATAAGTTTTGTGTTTTTTGATATATTGACTCAAAAGACATGTTTTGGTGTGACGACACATAGTGACAATCTGTCATGTGTATGCAGATGTTGGACCACGGCGACCGGATGGTTTCCCTCGTCATAGATGGGGGGGAAGGGGAGACGATATCATGGGTCCGGATGCGGAGCGGACGCTCCAAAGCATCCACACAAACTTCGTACGCTTGACACATCGGGTACCCATGGCGCAAGTCAAGGACTTGCTTGAGGCCATGCAGCACCAGGTGGTTGGTGTACCACGGGCATGGGTTCGATTATTTCGACAGCTAGCTAGAGCCATGGTGTGTTACCATGATCAAAACCCTCCTCCTCCTCCTCAGGCTTACAGACCTGAGAGTATTTCTTTTTGTACGACCATGTATTATATTTTGGTGGTTCGGAAGCTCCAATTTTGTATTATGACACTTATGTATTATGACGTCACATTTTGGATGTTAATGAAAAACTTTTATGATGATCTATTTTATTTATTTATATGTGTGCAAAAATGTATGTTTGTGATATGCTTATGGTCTATGAAACAAATGCCAATATAACACATAGTTAGCATATGAGTCAGCAACTTGATTAAAAATTCTTGAAACATGGATGTATGTTATATTCTCAAATTGTCGTTCTAGCAATCTCACACATAAGAATCTTTGTAATAATATCGAATCCCTAATACGATACAAGCCATTAAGCTGTGAAACCACTAACTGCGAATCAAGACGTACCTCAAAAGAGAGAACACCATGTGAAATGGCATCACGCAATAACTCAATAATGGAACTATATTCAGCAACATTGTTCGAAGAAGGCTGTAAACATACGCCTCCTGAAGACAACACTTGACTCGTAGGAGTATAAATCACCCAAGAAGCCGAAGCTAAGTTTTGAGTGTGACGGCTATCACCATCGGTGAATCCTATGTAAACGGAAGACTCCATCGACATCTGCCATAAGAAATGGAAGCTAATCAACAAACCCGATCACCATAAGAAAACTTAACTATGGAACTCAAAAACTATACAATAATATACAACAATCAGCCCTGGGTGAAGATCATGCATAGTATTTTTTAAGATAGAGCCCATCTCTAGGCTCTGCCAAGGCTATCCCTTCATAATCCACTAGCTCATAGGCACCCTTCTCCAACACACGTTTGACCACGTAAGGACCATGCCACATGGGATTAAACTTCCCTGCCCCCAAGGGTTCTTTAGCTTGATCCCACAAAAGGACCAAATCACCTTCACTAAACTTCCTAGGACAGACAGACTTATCATATTAGACCTTAACGCGAAGCTTATTTACTTCTAGAGCCACTAAGGCATCTTGGCGCTGCTCTAAGTGGACCAAACGTTCTTCCAATGCGAAAGTGTCTAGTAAAAGCTCTATAGCTAACTTCAATGAAGGGATTTCGCATTCAACTGGCAAGACAGACTCCACCCCATGCACAAGCTGATATGGAGAGAAACTTGTGGCAGTCTTAACCGTGGTTCTATAGGCCCACAAAGCAGGATATAACATGATATGTCAATTCATCTTGCTTTGTGCGATGGTTCGTTGAAGAATGGACTTAAGTGATTTATTCACTGCTTCAACCTATCCATTTTCCTGAGGGTAATAAGAAGATGAGTGCTCCTGCTTATACTCTAACTTTGAAGCCAACTCTTCCATAATTCTATTCTGAAAGTGCCTACCATGGTCAGTGACAAGCTCTTTTGGAATGACGAACCGAGTAATAATTTGGTTGAAAATGAAATACGTGGTTGTCTCACCGTTAGATTTAATCGTGGGCATAGCCTCTGCCCATTTCGTGAAATAATCGAAATCCACTATAATGTGATGATGTCCCCCAGCCGAAGCTGGGTTGCAATCCATAAAGTCAAGCCCCCACTTGGTGAAGGGACCGGCGGTGACAATAGGATGTAACGAGGCTGGATGCAAGCGCATATTGCGTGCAAACACCTGGCAAGGGTGACACTTCTTAACTACATTAACACAATCTTTGAAGATCGACGACCAAAAATATCCCACTCTCAATATTTTTTGAGTTGTAGAAAGCCCATATAAATGACCAGCACACGCCCCTCTGTGGCAATCATTCAGCAAAACCTCAGCCTCATCAAGGGTTAATCAACGACGCAAAATGGAATCTAAGCCATGGTTGTACAAAGTGTTAACCACTATAAGGTAGTTCTTAGTTACGTGACGTAATCGTCGTTGCTCATCCCATGAAAGGTGATTAGGGACCTTCAACGTTTGCAAATATACAATGATATCCCCGTACCACAGGTCCAAAGTTGAGATAAGGAAAATATGATCATTGACAAACGTATCCTCGTAAACCTCTTCCTCCCCCAAACTTGGAAAATCAGACATGAGCTCCGCAAAGATCAACGATTTCTTCGATTTCGCCGAAACGAATTCGAGATCAGACTCTTGCAAAATAAAAATCCATTTATTGTATTTTCCCCTAATCATCGTTCGAGTGAGGACAAACTGAAACGGATTGATATGAGCTACAACCAAGGTTCGGCGAAGGAGAATGTAATGTCTCAATCTCTAAACCATGTGAATGGTGGCCAAGGAAAGTTTCTCCACATGGGAATAACATATTTCCACATCAATAAGGTTTCGGCTCAAATAATATATGACATGCTCGTGGAGCTCCTCATCCTCCTAAACCAAAACCATACCAACCGTCTCCATGGAAGCGGCCACATAAATCAAGAAATCGCGGCTATAGTCAGGTGGGCTAATCACGGGGGCCGATGCTAAGGCTTGCTTAAGAGCATCAAAGGACTCCTAGGCTCGCTCATCCCAGCAAAAAGGGTGTCCTTCTTTAAAAGACACATAAAGCCTTTAGTCAAGTTGGAAAAATTAACTACGAATCTCCGCAAGAAATTTGCCATGCCTTGCAAACACTGAATATGTCTAATATTACGTGGGGGAGACAATTGAAGTATTTCCTCAACCTTTAAGGGATCAACTCTTATACCCTCCCTGGATACGATGAACCCTAGCAAGCGACCAACAGTCATGCAAAAGATGCACTTATGAGGATTTAAATGAACCTGGTAATGACGGCATCTTTCGAATACTAAACTCAAATGGTATGGATGACGCACTCTCAAACAAGAATGAGCAGCGAGGTCATCCAAATACACTTCGATAATCGTTTTGAGATCATGAAAAATTAAGGTCATAGCCCGCTGAAAAGTAGCTCTGGCATTTTTAAGGCCGAAAGGCATCTTCCGATATGCAATAGTACCCCAAGGACAAATAAATGCAGTCTTATGTTGATCCTCGGGTTTGATCTGAATCTGATTATATCCGGAAAAACCGTCCATGAAGGAGAATACCTTGCTTCCCGCACACTCATCCAAAATATGATCAATTAATGGTGTGGGAAAATTATCCTTAGGACAAGCACGATTTAAATCACGGAAATCAGTGCATATACGGATCGCTCCCTGATTCTTATCAACTAGAACATGATTTGAAACCCACTCTGTCAGGGGAACGGGATAGATAAAACCGGCATTTAATAGTTTCTATATCTATGCCTTAATGGCGGGTGCTTTTCTAGGATTCACCGCACGCAAACGTTGTCGAACCAGCTTCGCCTCTGGATAAGTCTTAATCTCATGTTCGACAATACGAGGGTCAATACCTGGCATTTCCTCGTATACCCAAGCAAAGATTTCATGAAACTCTTTAAATAGCTCGGTATACTCCTTGATCTCATCAGGGGAACAACTCTCCCCAATGTAGACGTTCTCAACTTTGCCAGGATCGCAAGAAATATTGATAGGAATAGTAGGTGATAAATTCGCCATGTTCCCATCGGCCATCTGACCAGGAGAACTGAATGGAACCATGGGACTACCAATATTCTCACTAAGAATCTCCCTAAAGTCATCATGCTCCATACGGTTGAGTTCAAGAAGAAAATATGATCGATGATGTAATTCTTCCCAAGGTGGCTCAACCCCAGACATGGCCTCAATAATGGCTTCATCCAATGGAAAAACATCGTCAAGGCAATCATGTGCATGAGAGGACTCAATTTCCCATGCAGGAAGCACATACGGGTTCTCCTCCTTCATTCGCGAAGAGGAAGGACTAGGCTCTGCAACTTGACTAAGATTTGCTTGATATGCTACCATCGTTGCAGGCAATGGCACATCCATTTCGATAGGTCCAATCGAAGGACTCGGTGAAGGAAAAATCCAAGGATCCTCCATATGGGTAGTGCGAAAAGACACCAAATTCGACGAGGACGAAGCCCCACCAAAACTAGATCCGATCATAAGAACGGGCACAGGACAGCTAAAGGTTCCCATAAGAGATGGATACATACCTACACCCACACTCCCAGTTGTCGGCTGAGAATGATCGATAATCAAGATAGAAGCTCAATCATGTCTGATAAATCATAACAATCTTCCCATTAAATGGAAAGCATACCACTCAAAAGAGAGAAGAGGCTACGACTTGCATACTATACATCCAATTCCGTCCCAGCAAAAGATTGTAGTCAAGGGGCGCATCAACCACCTCGACCTCGATCGCGATGGTCTTCCCTCCAAATTGGACCTTAAGAGAAGGAATAATCTCATACGGCCGAAATGATCTACCATCAAAATATGTCAACATAGTAGCGGATTGAGACAACTCGAGAGAACCCAAACCCTTCTAACATGACAAAGACGTCACGGAAGCAGCAGTGCCTTCATCAATCAGAGTGCGTTTGACGATCATATTAAGACATTCTACATGATTCAAAAGAGACACGTAGTAAGGCAAGTGAGGCTATATTCCCATGGTTTCAAATTTGGTAACGAAAGAAGAGTTATCATCATCAACCCCAAGAGAAGAAAGCAAAGCTCTCCTCTGTGGAGGACAAGTCTGAAGTACTTCAAGAGTGGACATCGCACAAGGATTTTGGCCCAAATCTTCGACAATGGAATAGTTCTGGGAAGCTCGGGCATTATGATTGTTCCCTGAACGCTTTAGGACTCCCTTAGGAATGCGAGGTACAACTTCAGGTTTATCCGTAGGTTTTTCGATATGCAAAAGGCTCTCGGGTGGAGCAGGTTCCTTTCCAAGGTCCGGTTCTGATGAACCATAATCTTTCGCATGATTCACAACCTTAGTAGCGCGCACCATGTTAACGCAACCATGACCACTATTGGCTTCCAACGAATTTTGATCTCCACCCGATGCACAAGGAGGATCAATGGTCCTCGAGTTCATATTTTGATTGTTGTGTAAAGGATTAGTTAGCTCGGCTGGGCCCTGTGCTATGAACATCGAGGCATCTTCCATATGAGGGCACGAGTGAGGTGGTCCTCCTTACATAACTTGCAAGGAAACTTTACCTTACGTTTAGACTGCTTGTCCCCCCCAACATTACGAGCGTTCTTGTCATTATAATTAGCATTTTCGTTCTTGTTCCCACCCTTACGATTATTTTTTCCTTTTTTCTTATTCCATCCAGGCTGCTGGTTTCCCTTCGGGTCCGACGATTGCACAGAAAGTACACTCATTGTTTAGGTAGGTTGAGACGAAGCCGTGGCTTGTCCCGAGGCGGATTCATTAATTGACAATTGGCTCACTTGTTTCACAGCCAAATCCACATGTTTGGCACTTGTGCAAACCACAATGCCATCGGCATGTGGTCCAGGCTTGATCTTGGGATCGAAACTAGATCGCAGAGCATTAGGTATAATCTCATACAAAAGTTTGGATTGAGCATAGATCAAATCCAACTCTTGTGCCCTAAAGATTGCTTGTTCCTCGTTTTGGACTCTGGATGTAGAAACATCCTTCGCGATGTAAGGTAACAACGACTTGAGGAACCACTCAAGGAAAAATTTCGGTGGTATAAAGGCTTTAATCAACCACTTCCGTCTACGCCACTCTTGAATATGATCCGAGATATGTGTGGCTTTGTCTTGCCGAAATGTCCACAAGAGCTCGGTACCAACATCGTAACGTATGGGTAGCTGAAAGTGATTAAGGAAAGTCATGACAAGGTCATCAAATAAAACAAATGCACCCCTTGGTAACTCTATATACCATTTCTCTATAGGCCCGGTGAGGGTGCACTTAAATAGCCTCAAACAGATTGAATCCTCATATAAGGAATTGGAAGAGAACGAAAGGTGAAAAGTAGTGACATTCTCACTAGGATCTTCTCTAGCTTTGCCCTCGAACTTGGGAATGTCTGAAGGACGCTTGTTAGGGACGGCCGACCAGGCCGGGTCATGAGATACCGAATTGTTCATAAGTCTCGATAAGTCAGGTAAGTTCAGCATTGAAAGGAAAGGGAGCCTAGGTTGAGCTGGTCTATGCCACGCTCCCTGATAGTTCTGATTCATGTAAGGTTGATTGCTATAAATACCATGGCCTTGGCCATAATAACCCCCTCCCATTTGACCAGTATAGGGCTGCATGGAAGCATTGTGATGTGGTGTACCTTGATTATGCAATGCTACAAAGCCATAATCGAAAGAGTAAGCAGGTTGTTAATACCCGCACCCATAGGGTTGATAGTTCTGTCCATACTACGGTCCATAAGACTGACCATGAGAAGCTCCATAAGGTGTCCCATGGGATGTCCCATGAGAATGTCCATAGTTAGGGATATGGGGAACTCCTTGCAATGGACCATAAGACGATCCAGAAATAGGGATATGACCTCTCGACATAACAGGAGGTACTTGACTCTGAGATACTACCGTGCGAACAGTCGCAATACGAACATGGCTAGTAGCAATATTCCAGCTCGAAGTACCACGTGAATGAGGGGGAGGAAGGGTTGTCAAAAATGCATTCAAAGGAGTAGGGTTTAAGGACGAAGGGACATGTGAAGGGATGTAAGTGGTGTTCCCTATGGTCACTCATTTCGGTTATGGTATCTGCATTTGATTACTAACACTAGGTCTAGAACAGACATGTGAGGTTGCTTCCACCACGGGGATGGAAGGTGCAATGTGACTAGTGCTCCCAAATCTCTCTACATGGAAAGGAATAGGAGTGCCCCCAGGCGTAGTGCTAGGTTCAACTTTCGACTCAACATGATGTGCCGGATCGGGTGTAGGGATATCAGACATGCCATAACGAACATGACTAGTGCTTGTGGGTTCATAGTGAGTCGCGTCGCCTGGAAACCAATACCGACGACCTGTGAATGAGGGATCATAACCAGAATGTGAAGGTATTTTCGGTGAAGGATCATATACGGGAGTAGGATCTTCATCCCTAACCTCGTGAGGTGGAGAGGAAATCTTAGGAATCTCATCCTCGTGATCTCCCATCGTGTGTGAATCAAAGTGAGAAGTAGTCCACCCGGACTGTCTGTTTCTCTCTCCCAAAGGAGGAGTAGACATGGAAGGAGAAAGTCCTGCTAAACGATGAGAACGACGAAGTGCCACACCCGAATCCACAATGACTCAAAAAATGAAAAGACTCGATCTAATTATGCAAACCCTAGGCAAACTAGCGTGCACAGAGCATACACCTATAAAATGTAAAGCCAAATCGCAAGCAAACAAGGGTAGGATATGTGAGCTCCCGAATGAAGTAGGTATGTCTCGCCTAGGAGAGGCTTGAGACTCCCATACACAACAAGCAGAGTTTCGTAACCAATTATAGTGGCCCTTAGCTTCAACGCATATAGCGACTGTGTTGTCTGACCCTTACCTGGCCAGGACACCTGCAGAATAACCTTTGCGAAGTACCCCCTCAATAACCTAGGTAAGGCAACTAAGGTCACCTCAATATAATCAATGCTCAGGTGGACAGTCGCAGGCAGGATTGACCGTATGGGCAGGGTAGCAAAGCCCGAAACTCTCGAAAGAGCCCCCATATACGAATACAATCCTGGAAATATCTCCGGTGCTACTCAGTTACAACTAGGGGTCATCCCAATCATAACCACTCACACTGCCTCGTGCTTAACTCCCTTGTAAGAGGAGGGTCCTGAGAAACACTAATTATATAAAGGAATTTCACACTCTCACCTGGGCAGACACATAAATGTTTCGTTTAGTGGTCATGGAGAATTTACTCACAATGAACTATTCCAAGACCCTAAAACCTAATCTTGTTGGTGCACCCTATAAAAGAAAAGAGTGTAATTCATTTTATTATGCGTTGATTTTAATTGGCTTATTACTCAAAAGGGCAAATAGTCATGCAACTAATGATGTTATGATGCAACAAGAAGTAAAATGCACACCTAACAATCAATGCAAATGCACTGTGTCAAATGAAAAACGGGGTATGCTACTACATGAAGTGAAAAATTTACCTTCAAATGAATATGCAATCATTCCTATATGAAAATCTGACTAATACTCTCCAAGTAAACCTAATGCAAGTACCATGCAAAATGCAAAATGCAAACAATGCATAATGATGTAAAAAGAAAATGTTTTTGTATGTTTTTGAATTAAATGAGATAAAAAGCAAAAGTATGACTCTACAACCCCTAGACTCTACAAGCACTATCAGACAGCACCCAAGCAAAGCACCAAGGTAAAAGAGACCTAATGCACCAATCCCAAAACAAAAAATAGAAAATGAAATGACAAAAATATTCTCAAAAATTTAAACTAAAAAGTGTCTCTGGTTAGAAACAGAGGTGTATACAGACTCCAAAAGCATCCAAGAAGACTCAGCAATCATCCAAACTCACCCAACAACACTTAATCTTCCCCAAAAAGGAAAAACTCAGGGCATACGCAACTGTTTGCAGAAAATCCGCGTATATACGCAGCTATTCCAGGAAAACCCGCATGTACACGCGACTGTGAAGGCAAAACCCACGTATAGAAAGAAAAAGAGATAAAAAGAAGGAAAATAGACAAGCTTAGACAAAATTTACTCCTATCAGACACTACTAGGAAAACATGCCCCTAGACCCGACTCAGAAATAGAAAAATTAGAGCAATTCAAGAACATTGAATGCCGAAAAGCCCCCTAGAGGAAATGACTAGGAACTCCGCAGTATGGTCGCCAATTCTGTTACGGAGAAAACTTCCTATGGCTTGGGGTAGCACAACAAATAGAGTAACCATAGAAATCAATCCCTTCCCAATATGCAAGAGAAATAAAACATCTAACACTAAAGGATCTCGAAACATACCTTATTCTGGATGGTTGCTGTAGATCCCCGTTGAGATTTTCCAATCCCACTTGTGTTAACAATTTGCTCTCTCAACAATCAGAAAACAAGACAAGCATGCTATATAATTGTGTTAGACCTACTCTAGCATATATAATCAATAATGTATAATAAATTAAAAGCATCCATGGATTCAATATTCATTTAAATGCACATCATTGGATAGGAAAAGATATTTCTATTAATATAAATCAGAGATTACAAGAATGACAACCTCTGTTGGGATGTCTGCGAACCGGAGAAACTAAGTCCTCCACCTAGGCCTCCACCACCTCAATCCTCCATCTCTTGATAGCAAGCTCACAAGCAAAGGCAAGCTTGGGAAGAACACAAAGTGCTCCAAGGGACAAAGGGATGCAGACTCAAGTATAATCAAGCTACGGCAACAATGGACTATAGTTTTCTTGCTCTTCAATTCTTCCCCTTTCAATGTATCCAAAGGGTTCCTTATACAGTGCTTCAATGGGGTAATGGAAGGTCAAATCCGAGCGATCTCAAGGCATATAGAAGGCCAAGAGACAAGTGACTTGGATCCACATCAAGGAAAACTCCAAAACTATTTGGCCTTTTGCACACATCCCGATGTACGTGGGTTTAAGGGTCATATCCGCGTATATATGCGAGAAAGGGTTTAAAAGTCACGTATGGCAAATAACATGTGTTTTTAGGGATGATCTTGGAAACATCAAAGGTACAAAAATAGTCCATGGGGTCCAAAGAGTCTGCAGAGGGATAGGGAAGGCCATAAATGTGTGATCTACCATGTGTGGTAAAAGCAGTTGTAACACATGTTACGGCCAATTGTTTAACATGTCGTTGAGAATGGCTATAAGTTGGGCTTGACCTTGCCCATCTAATTCAGCATATACCTAGGATGTCATTATCCTAGAAATGGGACCCATAGTTGTAAATCTCACATACTCTGTGGTACACTTAAATATTTTGTGACGACATGATATCTTTAAAATGAGACATAGATGACTAGTTTTTCCTATGGCATTCTTTTGGTTCAATTGTTATCATTCAGGCGGTCTTTCTAAGCATTGTTCTATTTTTCATGAATATACATCTTTGAATCATTTCCATTTACTAGTTAGTTTTTCTTCTTTTCTTTACAAAATAATCAACAGCATGATAGAACTCTTTGATTTTTTTTCTGGAACAATCAATTCTTCTCTCTTCTATGGCTTGAGGACACGCCATATCTTTGGTTTGGGGGAAGATGGATTTGGAAAAAATAGATTGTTTTTAATTTCCATTATTTATGATAGATCTATTTCTCTTTGACAAATGATAAGTGTTTTCAGGATAATATAAGTAGTGGAACTTGATTATAGCATGAAGCATATTTTTACAGCAAAATCAATATGAAGAATCGAATGAAGGTCCAAATGAAATACCAAATGACGATTTGAACAAAACATTGTAATTTTATAAATTATAATTAAAATTTGCCAACCAAATTTTGTTTTTGGAAATAATTTTTTACCTTCATATGGATGCTTAGAAATTCTTCTTATCATTTCATTATTGATAATCCTATCCTTTTACCCAATTATGCATGTAAATTATCAAATTATCAATTTTCTTGATTATAAATGTGATTTAAACTTTTCATGTCATATGTTCAACCTATCCAAAGTTTTACTTTGGACATGGTTGAATTAATTTTAAAACCTTATTAGTTTACTTACTTATGTATACGCCCGTTGCTGGCTCATGTCTCAAAATTCACCATGACAGTATGATCTGTTATCTTTCTTTTTGCTCGGTGGGACCTCGCATTTCTTCGGTTTGAGGGAATGTTGATCCTTGATTTGTTATCATTTTTGGCAATTAAATTACTCATTTAAACATATGTTTTATTATCTTTTTGTATATTTTATGTCACGTAGATCACTATTCAGCTCAGGTATGTATGAATTTAAGGTTTATATAAAATCCATTTATTATTATCATTTTATGATTTTATTTAATTAAAATTGACATTATTAAAGCGCATTTGATATATTAATTGATATGTATATTTGTTTGCAGGTTTTATAATCTTTTTGGAACAGATTAACAACAAGTACGCATTCATCTTGCCATGCACACAGCCCGTCCAGCTCGACGTTTAGCTTGTCATCTAGCTCGTTGCGTGAAACTCGTTGGTAGTTTGTCGGATGTTGAAACATGTTGCTGTAGACTGTAGTCCTGAAGCGCACCAACAAACAGACACTTCGTTCACCCTAGATCTACGCCTAGCATTTACAGCTCATGGTCCAGCTTGCTGTTCAGTTTTTCGTCCAGATCGCTAACCAGATTGCGTGTTGTTGAAGATTGATTTCAGGCGTTAAAATGTGAAACAGTTTTGCAAATGACTTGTTGGCCATGCGTCTGGGTGATGAAGCTTGTGTTCTACATAATCCGCCACCTTGCAGCCTCCTCTGTCGACACCTCACCTGTTGACCACACGTTGGGTTGTTGTATTAACCCACGTTCTAGAAAACTCGTCATGTGTTCTCCTCTATTCGCCACCAATTCACTGCTGCGCTAAGGAAGGAGTCATGCGCCACATTTGAATACCATTTGCGCTGAAGAAGGAGCTTGTGCGTATGCTGTCCAATGAAGAAGACCAGAACTGCGCTGAAGAAGGGAAGATCCTGTGCATTGGTCTACGATCTGTTATATGCCTTTATAGTCGACTAAATTTAGAGAGAAGTCGACCACTAAAGGGTCGACTTGCTCATCCCTATAAATGTTGTATATAAACACCTTCTTATGTAGAGTTAGGGGTTGATCATTTTTTACTTGTTAGACAGTCATTTTTTTGGAGAAGAACATTGTATTTATGTTCCATTGTTTGAATAAAGAGTTGTTTGCTTTGCTATTGAAGAATGCATTTGAGTAGAAGTTAGCTAGGCACCACCCCTGATTGCTGAGAGGGCCCCTCATCAACCAGAGGTTTCTTTCATTTTTCTTGTTTATTTCTTTTATCTTTTCTGTTGTAGCTAGTTTAATTTACAGTTTGTTTTATCAGTTCATTTTCTTGCAATGCATTTTATTTCTAAAATTAGATAGTTAACTGCGTGCATAGTTTGCTTTTGAATTTACTTTCAATCATTTTATTTCCAGTTTATTGTTTAGTTTATTTCCAAGCAAATAGATAGATTGCTTTTAAATTTAGTTTTGTCTATTTTCTGTTATAAGTTATCAGTTTATGCAATTTAAATTTGAGTTTGTTTATTAACATGCAATGGTTTCTTTATGTTTATGTTTATGAATTTGTTTTAAGTTCATTTCATGGTTAAATTTGTTTAATAAGTAGGTTTATTTATTGTCTTTATGTACTAGATATGCATCTGCACGAATTCAGCTGAAGATTAGATCATTTAGGTTATTTTTTATTATTTTAACTATGCAGACTGTCATTCGGACATCATGTTTAAACTGCCATTCAACCACCCCTTTCAGACCCACAGTTCAGTCTGTCATTCAGCCCTTAGTTTCATTTTTAGTGTTTTAATGTATTTTGAGATTGTTTTCAGTTCTGCTTTGTTAATATTTGAAGTATGCTTCGACTGAGATAGTTAGATAATAGTTTTATTTAACATTGAAGTTAAAGTTAGAGCATTTTAGGTTATTTGTCAAAGTTTTATCATTTTCTTCACTTCTTTTCCACCTTGAATATGTGTTAAGTTGTGTTATGTTTTGTTTCTTGAATTTGTTTCTGATTTTTTTACTGATGTATTGTTTTGTGTTTTTGCTTTTGTATTGATTTATTCCTTTGCATGTAAATTCAATGTTATATGTGTTATCCTTAGTATGTTTTTAGGTTGTTCCTTTTTCATTGTGTGATTATTGAAAGAAACTTGTAGGACAAAATTCAAAGACATTCCTATTAAGTTTTCTATTTGTTTCTTTCTATTTAATTTTCTTTATTACGTTTTCTACTTGTTTCTTTCTAATTAATTTTCTTTATTAAGTTTTCTACTTGCTTATTAATTAGATTTTCCTTGCATCTTAGTTTCCAATTTAAGATTAGTTGTTAATAGTATCATTTCCAGTTTAATAAATTATCAATTATTTAGTTTAACATTTTGTTTCGGTTTAATTAACTTAATAATTGAATTTTTAGGAGTTTGACTCGGTTTTTCATTTTAAAAATCTTTCGATCTTTTGTTTGTTAAAATATTTCCATGACACCATAGGACCCCCTCTACCTTCGCATATATTTTGTGTCAACCCTAAGCCTACCAACCCCAATCGATAATTAAAGATCAGGTGAATTAATTTAGAAATTATAACACCCAACATGGAGATTGATTTCTAGTGAAAGGATTTTGGGAAAAGGTAATCCACTAGAAATATATCTACCCCTTAACCACTAAATAATGGGTCAGATCCTGGAATAAGGTATAAATGAATGTTTCTATCATATGGAAAGCAATGATAAAATCATATGACATCATTAGTGATTGGTTGTCTTGGGAAATCGACAACGGAAGGAAGATCAAGGTCGGTTAGGATCCTTGGCCAGGTTGTTTAGCTACATACATATTTCTAATGGAGATGATTGATCATCTAAAATACAGAGGTATTCGATTTCTTTATCAAATTTAGAATCACACAAACTCATCTCCTGTTAGTCATAAATGGCTCTATGCTGTTGATATGGGTTTTGCTAGGGAGTAACGCTTTATATGGGAGCAATATATAAATGAGCTTTACATGGTTCACGTCCATCTCAATGACAAGGATGACACTCCTATTTGGACAAAGAATGAAGTTGGAGGGAACTATTTTCCAAGATTGGGATACATGGTTTCTAGAGTTGAAGATTATCTTTTGGAACCATCTTGGTGGCGTTCTACTATTTGGAAATTAAACTGCTCACTGAGACTAAACTCTTTTTTTGGTTCGCTATGAATGGGAAAGTCCCGGTATGGGACATATTGATTGCTTTTATGAGCATAAGGCCTAGCATATGCCCATTATGCCATGATGCTTCAAAATCAATTGAACACATTTTTATTCAGTGTCCATATATTAATTTCCTCCATGTGGCAGTTTGCAACACAATTTTTTGGTGTCCATTTTATCTAGAGAGGTGAAAATATGATTGAAGCATGGAAGGAGTGGTATCATAACGATTTATTTCAGCATTATAGAGCTCTGTTAGTTCTTTTGTTGTGGATTGTTTGGCTAGCTAGGAACAAAGCAATATTTCAGGATGTCAATGTTCTTGCAATGGTTTATGCTTCAAAAAGTATGGCTATCATGGAATCTTTTTCCACATATGAAGGCTACAAACAAATAGAGAGTCATAAGAGAGATTATTATTGACAAATCAATGTGTTGGTGATTTTTCGATGGCGCTTCACAAGGAAGGCCAATGGTGGGTGGTGCAGGAGGTATTCTATACTTATCACTGGGTCATTGGTACAAACTTGTTGCAGGCATTGGAATGACAACTAATAATATGGCGAAGTTGAAAGCTCTAAGACTTGTCGTCCATTTGGTGATTTCTAAAGGTGTCCAACACCTCTAGGTATTTGGGGACTCTTTGCTAGTGATTGATTGGTTCAGATTAAAGACACCCCCTAAAAACATTATTCTCAAGCCACTCTTTGAAGACATCCTACAATGTATGGTCCTGCTCACTAACATTTCTTTTTGTCATGTTTATGTAGAGAGGAACATGACATCTAATTCTCTCTCCAAAATAGGGCTTCATAGGAAAAGAATTCATGGAGAATTTGGGATGGTGTTGGAGTAATTGAGTCTGAAAATGACATACAAATTCAGCCACTCTGAATGCTTATATTTGGTTAGACACATATTATCTTTTTATTTCGAAGGACTCTTTCTCTATGTGAAAATGTTTTGACTGCTTTGGCAGCATATCACTATTTGCATATTATCTTTTTGTAGAGCTTTTCTTTGGAACATATTGCTAGGTGACTGGCTATGGCCTCTACATACAATGCGGTTCATCTTAATGGAATGAATTGCAATTTTTTTTTCTTGGAAAAAAAAATATTAAAACAATGAACTTGAATCTAGGTATATAGTTTGTTAATTAATGAATAGTAGACATGATCCACAAACATCGTCTACATAGATGATTATCTATTTTTTGTTTTTGTTTTTGTTTTTGTCCTTCATTGTTTTCAATTTATGTGATTATGAAAGGATGATAAACTAAAAGATTAAATAGTAATTGATAAATGGTTTTTTATTTCTAGATCATATATAGGTGTCATCATTTCATAACTCTATGTCGACCATTCCTCAGTTGTCCTGACCATCCATGTCAGCCATTCCCTGAGTCAAGTTGGTTTTAGTTTACATCCAATGCTTGTTCTCTCCTACTAGTGTGGAAGGATTTATAATTGGCTTCCCGTTGGCAGGTGTTCTCCTATTGACTACAACACATTTATCTAGGAGGTAGACCTAGAGATAGGTAACACCCTATAACTTACTTTCATCATTGCTAGGTTTCCTTGTGCTCAACATACACTATTCATTATTGATCACCAATTGAGTGGTTTCCCTTGTGTTCGATGGCAAGACCTATATACACATAGTGATATCTGTGGTGTACCTTAGATTCCATCTTCCTCATTGTTGGAATGTATCACCTCTAATAGTTATTTTCATCATTGATTGTTCATCAGAGGGTCTTTCCTATACATTATTTTCATCTGATGCATTCGAAATAAGTACTTGGAGGTATGTTCTCTCAAGTTATTGTCCAAGAAATATAAAGAAATCATGTTCCCATTTCTATCTCGTGTTGGTTGATAAATGGTTTTTTATTTCTAGATCATAAATATGTGTGTATATGAGAGCACTATATAAAAATTTCAAATGATAATTTTTGTATACAATAGAACGTATTTATGTTTAGGTTTTTGCTATCGCGAAGTTAAATGTCTTTGTATAATATGGTTCTTTTTAATATAAATTCTAAAGTTAATTAATCAACATAGGTTCATAAATAGTTTAATCAACCCAAAAAAATCCTAACTATTTAGGGAAAAAAATTTACAATTTAAAAAAATATAACCATTTGAAATGGGAAGTCCAACAATGCAAGTACCTAAATCATTACCTAGTTTTAGTCTTGGAAAAAGAACAACATTCTTGAAGTTTGGTGGTTTAAGTTGATCTCAGTATAACCACCATCATCATCTTAACCAACCTTAATTAAAATTGAATTTGTAAATTTTTTATATAATAATAATATACTTTATTTTTACTTAAAATAAGAAATCATTTTTAAAGAGTTTAATGTCACAATACCATTCTTAAATTTGGGTGAAGACATCCTAATGGACTTTTCGCTCAAAGACTTCAGAATATCTCCCCTTTTATTCTATACAGGTTGAGATCATTATGATCGTAATGGACTCTTCGCTCAAAGACTTTACAATTAGTATACAGGTTGAGGTCATTATGATTATGACCGTATTATTTTTATTTCACAATTAGTCTATAGAAAGAGAAAACGTATAATAACTTTATATATATATATATGGAATAATTTTATAAATTATAAAAAAATTATGAAAATGAAATAAGTTATAATTTTTAATTTTTTTTATCAAAATAAAGTGAGTTAATATGTAGATAAATTTAATCATTTTTTTAAGCTCATGTTAATTATATAACTTCAAACAAAATTGACATAAAATACCAGTTTGGGTCTTCCTCATGGGAATTCCGACCAAAGATAAAATAACACCTGTTGGTTATATAACTTCAAACAAAATTTACATAGAATAACAGTTTGGGTCTTCCCCATGGGAAGCTCGACCAAAGATAAAATAACATACTTTCATTAGTTGTCCAGTTGTATAGAGAACAAAATCATGTATAAGACTAGAACTAAAAAGGCCTATTATGACTAGTAAATGACCGACTGACCTTATAACTAGATGTACTTACTATGCCTAAACCATATCTATGATAATTATTGAACAAAAAAATAGACCCTAGAAAACTTGAATGAGTCTTTAGGTTCATCATCGAAAATGGTGATGTGAGGTGTCTCTGGCCCGTGAGAAGATTTTGAAGCCTTTTCCTTTCCCGAAGCTAAAGTCAAGGAAGAACCCATAACAATTAACTCTAAACCATAAATAACTTTGAGAAAGATGTTTTTCCTTTCCATTACCTGCCTCATCTACTCTTGGATTTCATCCATTTAGAGCGGGATTTCATTGTGTTCCTCTTGATTGTCTAACAAAACCTTGCCAACCAGTGACTTCATTTGCCAGTAGAGGGTGAGGGTCTTATAGTACTTAGTCTCTCTTTCTCTAGTGTGGTCGATGTCCCTCACCCATGGCCTCATTTCTTCAATAATCTTCTAGAACCTTGTTTATTTTTTTAGACTTAACCCAATCTTAAGCTTTGGTTATATGGTCCTTAACTTCTTCCCAAATTTGTTCCATGTAAATAACTATTTCCTCCTCAACCCCCTATCACACTCGAGTCTCGAATGAACTGCAACTTCCCTTCCTTAGCTTGCGACCTATTCCTTTTCCCACCATTTTGCTTTAGTGTACAACGAACTTGAATTGCCCCTTGAAACAATTATTGTTGTTGCGGTAGAGAGGTTTGCTTTCCATGTCACAGAGGCTAGGTATTCAATTTTTGTTTGGCTCAAGCTAGTCCTAGTGAATGTGCATCCCCTAGTTAATCAAAGGAAAAAACAGAGCATTGGGATTCTTTTCCTCACTTGTTTCTAATTCCTTCCACCTCCATTCCAACCGATATAGCCTCCATTGGGTTCTTTACGTTGTTTCCTTCGCATGTAGGGATAATTTGCTAGTTTGAGTGCCATCGTTCTTCGCCAACATTAAATAGACAATGCCTGATACTACCTCCAATTTCCTTCGTTGTAGACACCTGTCTCCCTTCCCATCCATCATTGCTCCTCAAATGCAAACAATTTAGAGGTCAGCTATCCCCATTACTACCTCACACATCCTCTTAGATTTCCCTTGGTTGTAGGGGTATCTAGCTAGCATGCTTGCAACCATCTACCATCCTTGACACCCATCTAGGGTGACAAATTCAATCATTTCATTCCATTGAGTTTAATTTTTAATTTTTAAATGAGATAAAATTCCATCTTGTTTTGTTCATTTTTTTGAAAATTTCAACCATTAAATTTTCTTAAAATAAGCCAAAACCTTTAATAATATGATTTCATACTAAAAAGTCCCATCACTCAAATAAAATTATAACTTTTATCAAATTTTAAAAATATTTTTTTGTTATTTTTTAATCCACTTATTGACAGATTCTAAAATTACTCCAAAAGTTTAAACATGCAACTCAAAAATGATAAAACACTCACTTTGGATATAAATGTTAGATTTTTATCATTTCATCAATATAATCTAGGATCTTATTTGAGAGAATAACATGCACAACAATAATCACAAGAGACAAGAGACAACCTGTCTCGCCGGCTATGCTAGAACTCCCTCTTTCGAGAGATCTCGATCTGGATCACAAATTGGAGCTTCATTGCTCCTCTCTGTATCATACAAAAATGCAAGTTAGATCACTCAAATCAAATAGTAGCTTTCAAAAGAAACATACTGCCTCCCAAATAACAGAGCAAGTGGCAACATATTTTGCCTCGGCTGTACTCAACGCCATGCAAGACTTCATCCTTCCAAACCAGTAACCCATACTGGATCTCAAACTAAAGAATCATTCCAAGGTGCTCTTCTTCTCATTGGCGCTACCAATCCGAATCAACATAACCATACAGGTTAGTGTTCTGATTCGTATCATACTTGATAATAGTACCCTTCAGGTACCTCACTGCATGCTTTGCAACCAGGTGAGCATGTCTCGGATCCATCAAGAACTGGCTCAACGTGTTCACAAATGTATGGTCTAGTATTCGTCAGGTACATCAATGACCCAATCATCTGACAATACATCATAGCATCAACCGGATTTGATGGAGCGTCACTCAATAGCTTCAATTTTGATGCCATAGGTGTGGTCATGGCCTTGCAGTCCATCATCTTAAACCTCTCCAGGATCTCCACTACATACTTCCCTTGTCCAAGGGAGATTCCATCTGCATTCTACCACACCTCCATGCCTAGAAAGTAGTTCATCATATCCAAGTCCTTCATCTCGAACTCAGCAGCAAGTCTCCTTCTAGCAACTTTAATGAGTTCCTCTTTTCCTGTCAGGAACGAGTCATCAACATATAACATGAGCATCACTTGTCTTCCACCTTCAACCTTGAAGTAAAGGTTGGAATCCACTTTACTCTCAATAAATCCTAGAGCCATCAGTAAGTTGTCCATCCCATGTTAGATTTTTATCATTTAGACAATATGATCTTAGGATCTTATCTGAGAGAATAACATGCACAACAATCAATCACAAGAGACAGTAGACACAAAGATTTTCCTTGGGGAAACCATAAAGGAGAAAACCTCGCAACTTCCTCAGAGATAGAATGAGCACCAATGGTAGCAGTAAAACCCAAAGACATAAAGATGATCTCCAACAGTTGTTCTCTCTCTCACTTGTGTCACGGGGTCTTCACTTACTGAACCCGTGTCATAGCACCTTCGTTCATGGGATATTAAAGAATACCCTTAATTTCACTAGATATTGATAATTACTTACAAAAATCATTTTTCTGATCCCCCCTCCCAATACATATTTCCAATTACAAACCCCATATTTTTACAATATATTTCTTATTTTTACTAGAAACCCCTTTTTATACCCCCCAATACCTATAAACCCATCATACCCTATTCCCCACCCCCAATACCTACAATATATTGACCTTATTTTTCACAATTAAAAACCCCCCTTTATGAATGAACATGATAAAATATTGCTCAACAAGGTGAATCCCACGTGACTTGTGTGAGCTCCTCTTCTCTCACCTATGTGCTATAGCTGGGTGAGTGTGTGTCTCAAATAGAGAGGCTCACTCTATTTATACTAGTTTTCGACTTGACAATTACTTACCAGGGCTGACTTCTCTATGAGAGTCTAATAACCCTAGTGCCCCACAACTGTGGGGACTTTTCCCCTGACTTACAAAGGAAGGTTAATCTCTATGGATTTACATGACTTGATTACATTAATGGTTCTCTCGATAGGAACATCGGGAACCAATGAAATACAATATATAAAATATACAAGTGAATACATTCCGAAGTTACAAATACATCAACGCTCCCTCTTAACTAGGAAGGTATTCTCTTGATACAATTCATTAGCACAGGTCTTCGTCACTGGATCATTATCAAAGATGGATTATCATCAAATTTGGATCATCATCAAGGCTGGATCATCATCAAAGTTGGATCATTACTGGATGATCATCATCACTACTTCCGCTATCTCGATCAAGTGGTGCTATCTCTCAATTCTTCTCATCATAGGAAGTTCTACAAAGCCAGCCCTTTTTCATGTTGGTTGCCTAGCCTCCATGTAGGTCTTCATCAACAGAGCCAACCCTTTTTCATGTTGGATGTACTACCTTGCTCTTGCAAGGACTTCCCCTACATAGCCAGTCCTTTTTCATACTGGATGCAGGCCTCTACAGAGCCAACCCTTTATCATGTTGGATGTACCTCTACAAAGCCAACCTTTTGTCATGCTGGATGTACCTCTACAGATCCAGCCCTTTTTCATGCTGGATGTACCTCTACAAAGCCATCCCTTTTTCATGCTGGATGTAGGCCTCTACAGAGCCAACCCTTTTTCATGTTGGATGTAGTTCTACAGAGCCAACCCTTTTTCATACTGGATGTAGGCCTTGCCCTCTGCAAGGTCTTCCGCTACATAACCAGTCCTTTTTCATATTGGATGTAGTTCTACAAAGCTAGTCCTTTTTCATACTGGATGCAGGCCTTGCCCTCTGCAAGGTCTTTCGGTACAGAGCCAATGCTTTTTCATACTGGATGTAGGTCTCGGCACTTATATATGACCATGAGAGGAACCAATCCTGCCACCATGTCAGAAAGGCACAACACTTACATCTGACCATGGGAGGAACCAATCCTACCACCTTGTCAGAAAGGCACAACACTTACATCTGACCATGGGAGGAACCAATCCTACCACCATGTCAGAAAGGCTCATGGACTCATCACTTCCCTTTGGAAGGAACCTCAGTCTGGAGAACACCAAGCTTCTCCTTGAAGTACTCAAACTTCACTCTGGATAATGGCTTGGTCAACACATCAGCTTTCTGTTCATCCATCACAACATACTGGAGCTTCACTACTCCTCTCTGCACCATATCCCTGATATAGTGACATTTGATCTCGATATGCTTCGACTTGTCATGGAACACTGGGTTCTTCAACAAATTCACACAATTGGTTGTCGCAATATATACAAGTAGCATCCAACTGGAGATCAAACAAATCAGACAGTAGCTTCCTTAGCCACACTGCCTCACAACTAGCCAAACAAGTTGTGACATACTCTGCTTCGACCGTACTCAATGCCACACAGGACTGCTTCCTCTTAAACCAAGAGATCACACCTGATCCCATACTGAAGCAAGACCCTGAAGTGCTTTTCCTATCAATGGCACTGCCTGCCAATCCGAATCCACATAACCTTCCAGGTTAATCTTCTGGTTTGCCTCATACTTGATCCTGTAATCAACTATACCCTTCAGGTACCTCAAAATATGCTTTGCAGCAATTAGGTGAACATGTCTCGGATCTGTCAGGAATTGGCTCAATGTGTTCACAGCAAAGCAAATATATGGTCTCGTATTCGTCGGGTACATCAAGGACCCAATCATCTGACGATACATCGTAGCATCAACCGATTATAATGAAGCATCACTCAATAGCTTCAAGTTTGATGCCATACGTGTGGTCATGGCCTTGCAGTCCATCATCCCGAACATCTTCAGGATCTCCACTGCATACTTCCCTTGTCCCAAGGAAATTCCCTCCACATTCTGCCACACCTCCATGCCTAGAAAGTAGTGCATCATATCCAAGTCCTCCATCTCAAACTCGGCAGCAAGTCTCCTTCTTGCAACTTTAATGAGTTCCTCTTTTCTATCAGGAACAAGTCATTGACATATAACAAGAGCATCTTCCACCTTCAACCTTGGAGTAAAGGTTGGAATCCGCTTTACTCTCAGTAACACCTAGAGCCATCAGTAAGTTGTCCATCCCGTCGTATCATGTCGAACCTCGATATCTTCTGTATTCACTCCCTCTAAAGCAGAGCATCATTCTCCCTCTGACTTTTGTACTCTATGTATTATATACTGGAGTGACAAGTAGCTTCATCTGCTACTAATATTCTATGTATCCATCTAGGGTCACTGGATACCAAATTCCTCTATCTTGAACCTTTTCAAAAGTTCTTCTCGCACCCATATGTGAGCTTGTCATCCTCTATAGGATTTCATCTTCAACCTTGTAGCAAAGGTTATGATCTTCATCACTCTAGGTGATCTTCAAACTCCTCATGTATGTGTTATCCCATGGGTTCCTTCTAAACTTGTACAAGGCCTTCTTTAATTTGCATACATGAGTCTTCCTGTCATGTGTCTCGACTTCCAATGGCTGCAAATGTCTCTTTGTAGTCTATGCTTTCTTTCTGTGAAAAGCCTCATGCTACGAATCTTACCTTGTATTGTAACACCCTGGTTCTGACCCCGTTTGCATTTAAATATTATGATGTAAATAATCATGGCGTGGAGCTAGGAAAACGCCCCACCATTGGTTTAGTGTTTATGTTTCGGTAATTAAGGTGTGGCCGATGGTATTTTTTTTATGCTAGATGAACAATAACAGTTGAACATCATGTTAAATTGCAATTTTAATTAAAAATGTCAATGCAACTAAATGAGATTGGGGCATGATTTTTCCTAAGGATGAGGGAGTGGGGGATTGGAAGAGTGGGGAAATTCGAATTGGGTAGAGCCCCACTTTGGGAAAAACGTTTTTTGAATTTCTTAGGCAAGAAAACACCAAAAAACAACCACCTTTCCCTCATGCGGCAGCGTTTCAGCTTCCCTCACGAATTGGAATGAACAAAACGTTTTTGGAAAACCAATTCGGCATTCACATAGTAGCAAGCAAGAAAAAACGATTTTGAGTCTGAACCTTTCACGAATTTTCCCTGTCCGGCAATCGGAATCCTTCACGTTTTTTGTTTTTCCTCTGTGGATTGTCCTCTCTCACGTTTTTCCCTGTCTGTTAGTTGTTTTCTTGAACACGATTGCCCTGAATCCTATTTTGTGTCTTTGATTTGAAAGACCGACAACGTTTTTCATTTTGGTATCTTGCAGCAATCGGTCTGGCACCGGCAATGTTCAGAAATTCCTAGATTTATGTGTGTGTATGTAATCCCTGGCATCTGCTACGTTTTGATAAATCTCAGGACTGAGATCCCTATGTGTGCATCCACGTTTGGCATTTGAATTGATTGACAGAATGGAAATAGAGTCTAGACTTGCTTGATAAACCTAGTGTGTGAAAGAACCTCACAGACCAATCTAGAAGGTTGGTTTTCTTCTTTGCATGCCCTGAATATCATTGGAAGGGAAGGCATGGCCTGAGGGATTGTGTAGCAGAGAAGGGAATGCTTCCTTGTGTTGGGTGTGTAATTGTTTAGAAATCAGGGTAGATCCAATGTGGGTGTTCATAGCTCTAGGTTGAGCTCACTAGCTTAGCAGTTGGTCTTTCCACCTCCTTGGCAGCCTCATAAACCCAACTGGAAGGATGGTTTGGCTAATAGCCTGATAAACCCATATGTTGGCTTGGTTGTGTCTCATGTGAATTTGGCTAAGTGTAAACCACTACCTATGTAAGTCTGATAAACCCATCTGTGTTGGTTTGACTGAGTTTTATTGTATCCTTGGCTATGGGGAAAGTCTGCTAGTGTTCCTTATTCCTTGGGGAAAATCATGCCTAGCTCGAGGGTGACAGTGTTGCTGAGATATTAAAGAGCACACTAGTCTATGGTTGGGTGGAACGTTGCAGCGACATAGTTGGTTGTGGGACAAGCTTCTCCAAAGATAAGTATTATTGTTTATTTAAGTTATGCAAATGTATTTGCTTATGGATTATTATGAAATTATCATGAACATGTTGAATTCTTGAATGTGTTGAATGAATGATTTTCTTCCGTTGTATATATCATGTACATCTCATTATGCATATGTGTATTTATATGTTTTTATAAAATGCATTATTATGTTATGTTCATGGGGTTTAGTTTGCCTAGGTTGTTAGATGTTAGTCACATCCTCTCCGCCGAGTAAGGGTTGGGGACGTGACAATGTGGTATCAGAGCACTAGTTGCAGTATTGGGCCTCAATGGGCCAAGTTGAACAGCTAACAGAGGCAGGACCAACCTCTGTGATCAACAGGAACAAGAGGCAGACATAAATTATTTTTGAAATTTTCTCTAAGTGTTTTTCCTTGGCGACTGAGAAAGCCAAATGTGAGCCACTATAGCGGCTAGGGTGGCTAAAAGAGAGCCGCAATAAAGAGCAAGTTTTCATGAATGAGTCGTTGTAGTGGCTAGTTTGCTAAGAGAGAGTCAATACGTCGGATGTGTTTTCCTGTTCATCGTCGACCCAGTGGACGAAACAGCCAAATCTCGCCAACAGAGATAAAATTTTCTAAGTGATTGTGCAGCGGGCGAAAATCAGGCTTCAAGCCACAACAGTGGGCGAAAGTAGGGCTTCGAGCTGCAATGACGGAAGGAAGCTAGGACTCGAGCTGCAATGGCAGGTAGAAACCAAGTTTTCATCGCCGAAGACGAAGAATTTTTTTTCTAAGTGTTAGCGGCGGCAGGAAAAAGAAGTTTCGAGCCGCTATAGCAACCGAAAGTTGAAGTTTGAGTCGATGAAGTGGCAGTTGAAATTTGAGTTTTGAGCTGCAATGACGGCGGGGAAAAGAAGAATTGAGTCACTACGATGGATGGAAGATGAAAATCGAGCTGATGTGCGGTGGAAGAATGTTGAACATCGAGTCGCTGCGACGGATTGAAGATGAACATCGAGCTGATGTGCGGTGGAAGAATGTTGAACATCGAGCCGCTATGACGGATGGAAGATAAACATCGAGCCGATGTGCAACGTAAGAAATTTGAAGATCGAGCCGATGTGTGGCAGCAGATGGAAGATGATGAAGGAGCCGACACGGTGGATGAGAAAGAAATAATGGATCCACTATGTCGGATGGAAAATGAGGATCGAGCTGCTGTAGCGGGTGAAAGTCTAAAAAAAATTTCGATGCAGCGGATGAAAATTTTGAAATTTGCTCCGAAACAACAGGTTTTCAGTGGGATTTCAAGGGTTTGGAAAGTGAAAATGGCAGCCTATTTATGCGCCAGATTGCACAAAATCCAAGGAGGCGAGCCCCCTTGACCCTCGTCGTCCCCCTGAGACAGTTGTTCTTTGTGAAAAGAAAATTATGTGTTTTGGCAAAGTTGTCAATGTATGATTTTTTCCAAGTGAAGGTAAGTAGTTTTGAATTTTTGAGAATGCTATAAATTTATAATTTAACAAACTATGTTATTAACACATTTTGCAAAATCATAGTCACCTTCAAAAGCAGCATTCCAGGTAGTGCAGTTGGGTAAAGTGAGTTGCAGTTCAGCTATGAGAACCAACAACATGCATGATGATGTATAGAACCCCAATGAGTATGAGGAAGATGCTTTGGGGGGAAATGTCCAAGTTGGAAATGCTGAAACAGAATCTAGTGGGAGAAGATTGCAAGAGACTCCCCCATATTTTGCAGCGACCATGAGAAGCCTAATGGTGGAGATGCAGAGTTACAAGGCAGATAATGAAAGATTGGTTAAGGATCCGGAGGAGTAGAATCAGTTGAATGCAGCCATGTTGCAAAGTTTGACAGATATTCAAAGAAAGATGAACTCTGAGGATCGGATAGAAAAACCACAAGGGAGTAAGAACACTTCTAAAAGAAGAAAGAGATCACCTAGTGAGTCATCTGACTCTGAAGGGTCCACTGAAAATTCAAGTTCTTCTTCTCACAAGAATCATAGAAGGAGGCGCTACCAGAACCACTCATGAGATGAATTTAAGAAGGCAAGGCCTCCTACCTTTAATGGTGAGATAAAGACTGGTTAAGAAGCTGAAGCTTGGCTTCTTGGGATGAGAAAATATTTCCAAGTCCAAGACTATTCTTGGAATATGAAAGCTAGAGTAGCCATTTTCAATTTGACCAGAAGAGCATCCATATGGTGGGAGCATTTCAGGCAAGTAAATAAGATCAATGAAAGGAAGATTCTGTGGAAGCAGTTCCGAAAGTATTTCAATGAGAAGTACCTCTCTGACAGGTACTATGATGACAAGATCAAAGAGTTCCATGAGCTGAGATTGGGACATCAGACTATGGAAGAGCATGTCAATACGTTTTTGGAGCTATTGAGGTATGTTAGGTACATAAAAGATTAGAAGGTGAAGATCCAACGTTTTCTGAGTGGACTACCTCAGTCTTACAAAGACAGAATTGAGTTCTATGAACCTAGAACTATGGAAAAAGCAATAAGAAAAGCTAAGTATTGCTATGAGCAAAGAAAGAACAAATCGGATTACCGAAAAACATGGAAGGACAAAAGGAGTGAGAAGTCTGACCAAAGGAAGAAAGGTTGCAAACCTTCTAACTTCAGGAATCAACAGAAGCAACCAGCACAAGTTGAGAAGCATCCAGCTAGAGCGACATGAGAGAAGCCAAAAGATCCATAGTAGAACAGAGGACCACTCCAATGTTGGAAATGTGGACGGCCCCACATGCATAGGTACTGTCCACTTGAGAATGAGAATGCAAGGCCAGCATACAATATTCAAGAGGCAGAAATAGTGGGACAAGTAGCAAGGGTCGTACCTAGAATTTATGCAGCACTGGAAGACCACCAGGAAGATCACTAGTCAATAGTGGTTGAAGTTGCAGGTAATATTGTTGAGCAATCTATTTCTATTTTGATTGACCCTGGTTCTACTCACAATTGTATTGCTGCTAGAGTAGTGGAGGTTTGTGCTCTTAGGAAAGCAAAGCATAGCAAGTCATGGTTAGTTCAACTAGCCACTGGAACTAAGAGAAAAGTTAATGAAGTAGTGGAGAAATGCCCATTGGTGATGAATGGATTGATCACTTGTGTAGATCTAAATGTTCTACCACTTGGTTCCTATGATGTTCTCATTGGAATGGATTGGTTAGAAGCTCACAGAGTGAAGCTTGACTGTTATAATAAGACTTTTGAATGCATGAATGAAGAAGGGAACCCAGTAGTGGTAAGAGGCATTCCAAAGGTAATCTTGGTGAGGCAGATTTCAGCAATGCAGTTAAAGAAGTTCTGTAGAAAAGGTTGTCAGTTGTATGTAGCCCATATTAAGGAGGCAACAGAGAATGAAACTCCTAGGTTGGAAGACTATCCTGTGTTGCAATACTTCAAGGATGTCTTTCCTGATGAGGTTCCAAGACTTCCTCCAAAGAGGGACATAGAATTCACAATTGTACTTGTGCCAGGAGCAACACCAGTGTCAAGAGCACCCTACAGAATGAGTACACCATAAATGGTAGAGTTGAAGATGCAGCTACAGGAATTGTTGGATAAAAAGTATATCAGGGGCAGCTGAATAAAGTCATGGTGAAGAGAAAATATCCCTTGCCAAGAATTGATGACCCTCTTTGATCAAATGAAATGAGCGAAGGTATTTTCCAAGATTGACTTGAGGTCTGGGTACCATCACGTGAGAATCAAGGATGAAGACATTCATACGACAGTCTTCAGGACAAGGTATGGAGATTATGAGTTTGTAATGGTACCATTTGGTCTCACAAATGCACCATCAACATTTATGTGCCTTATGAATAGTGTCTTCAGCAGGTATTTGGACAAATTCATTCTTGTTTTCCTTGATGACATTCTTGTTTATTCTAAGAATGAAGAAGAGCATGAAGAACATTTGAGACTAACATTGCAATTTCTCAGAGAACATCACCTGTATTCAAAGCTGAGAAAGTGTGACTTTTATAGGGATAGAATTCAATACTTGGGTCACATTATTTCAAAGGAGGGTATATCTGTAGACCCTGAGAAGATTAAAGCTATTAGGAATTGGCCTACTCCAAAGAATGTGACAGAGGTAAGATCTTTTATGGGGCTTGCAGGATACTATATGATATTCATTGAAGGGTTCTCCAGGGTTGCAAATGTTATCACTTCTTTGCAAAGGAAGGGGATAAAGTTCGAATGGACCTCGAAGTGTGAAGAAAGTTTCCAGCGGTTGAAGTATCTTCTCACAAGTGCACCGGTCTTAAAAGTTGCAGACCCAGAGAAATATTTTGTGGTATGTACGAATGCATGCAGTCAAGGACTTAGAGGAGTTCTTATGCAAGACAACCACGCGATATGTTATGAGTCAAGAAAATTGAAGGAGCATGAGAATAATTATGCCACTCATGATCTAGAACTTGCAGCCATAGTACATGCTCTCAAGACATGGAGACATTACTTGATGGGCAGAAGATTTGAGTTAAGGACAGACCATTATGGTCTGAAGTATTTGTTTGATCAGTCTACTCTGAATGCTAGGCAAGCGAGATGGCTGGAGTTTTTATGTGAGTTTGATTTTGAAATCAAACACATAAAAGGAAAAGAGAATAAGGTAGTTGATGCACTCAGCAGGAAGGTGCAAGAAATGCATGTGGCATCCATTAGTATTTTCCAATCAGACTTGAGGCAGAGGATTTCTAATCATATTGCCGAAGATGAATTGTATGCACAGGTCAAGGTCAAGTTGCAGCAGCAAAGCCTTGAAAAGAAGTATGAGGGATATAAATTGGAAGAAGATGGAATTCTTACTTATAAGAACAGAATTTATATTCCAAATGTAGCAGATTTGATGAGGGTTGTTATGGATGAGATCCGTCAAGCTCCATATTCTGGTCACCCAGGATATCAGAAGACGATTGCTACAGCTAGAAAGCAGTACTTTTGGCCAGGAATGAAAAAGGACATGGCTGAATATTTTTCAAGGTGCATGAAGTGTCAACAGGTGAAGGTTGAGCATCAACACCCAGCAGGTTTGTTGCAGCCTTTGTTGGTTCCAGAATGGAAATGGGAAGTTATTTCCATGGATTTTATTACAGGATTGCCAATGACTTGGAGACAACATGATTCCATCATGGTTGTGGTAGACAAGTTGACAAAGGCAACACATTTTATATTGGTCAAGTCTACGCATAAGACTGATGACATTGCAAATATATTCATGAAGGAGATTTTTAAACTGCATGGATTGCCTAAGGCAATAGTCTCTGACAGAGATGTCAAGTTCACTTCCAATTTTCGGAAGGGGTTGTTTGCAAATTTGGGTACAAAGTTGAATTTCAACACTGACCATCCTTAGACCGAGAGAGTTAACCAGGTGTTGGAAGACATGCTTCGCATGTATGTGATGGACAAACCAACCAAGTGGGAAGATTATTTACACTTGGTAGAGTTTGATTATAACAATGGACAACAAGCGTCCTTGGGGATGAGTCCATATGAAGCTTTGTATGGAAGAAGGTGTAGGACACTAGTGACTTGTGATAATCTAGTGAACAGGGTTGTGCTTGGTCCAGAATTGCTCACAGAGATGGAGCAGGAAGTTGTAAAGATCAGGTAGAATTTGAAGGTAGCCCAGGACAGACAGAAAAGTTATGCAGATAAGCATAGGGTGAATAGAGAGTTCAGTGTTGGGGATCATGTTTACCTCAGAGTGAAGGCAAAGAACAGTTCCTTGAAGCTTGGAAGTTGTGCCAAGTTGTCACCTAGATACTGTGGGCCATTTGAAGTGCTTGAAAGAATGGGGCCAGTTGTATATAGACTTGCATTGCTTGCTAGCACTAGAGCTCATAATGTTTTTCATGTTTCTTTGCTTAAGAAATATGTACATGATCCTAACCATGTAATAAATTGGGATGTGATATAGGTGGAACCAGAGGGAGTGTTCCAAATTGATCCTATGTGCATCCTCGCCAGGAAGGTCACAATGCTCCGGAATCGAGCAATAGGACATGTGAAGGTGCAATGGGAGAACTACGGTCCTAAAGAAGTTACGTGGGAGCTGGAGGATGCCATGCGACTGGCACATCCTTTTTTGTTTGAATCTGCGGATTGCTGAGGGCAGTACAAACAAGCATTTTTGTTCAATGTTGTAAAGCACTGAGGACAATGCTATTGAAGGGGGAGGGGAATGTAACACCCTGGTTTTGACCCCGTTTGCATTTAAATATTATGATGTAAATAATCATGGTGTGGAGCTAGGAAAATGCCCCACCATTGGTTTAGTGTTTATGTTTTGGCAATTAAGGTGTGGCCGATGGTATTTTTTTTATGCTAGCTGAACAATAATAGCTGAACATCATGTTAAATTGCAATTTTAATTAAAAACCTATAGTCGGCTATGTCAGCGCAACTAGAAGAGATGGGGGCATAATTTTTCCTAAGGATGAGGGAGTGGGGGATTGGAAGAGTGGGGAAATTCAAATTGGGAAGAGCCCACTTTGGGAAAAACACTTTTTGAATTTCTTGGGCAAGAAAACACCAAAAAACAGCCACCTTTCCCTCATGCGGTAGCGTTTTAGCTTCCTTCACGAATTGGAATGAACAAAACATTTTTGGAAAACCAATTCGACATTCACGCAACAACAAGCAAGCAAAAACGATTCTGAGTCTAAACCTTTCACGAATTTCTCTTGTCTAGTAATATGAATCCTTCACGTTTTTTGTTTTTCCTCTGTGGATTGTCCTCTCTCAGATTTTCCCCTGCCTGTTAGTTGATTTCCTGAACATGATTTCCCTGAATCCGATTTTGTGTCTTTGATTTGAAAGACCAGCAACGTTTTTCATTTTGGTATCTTATAGCAATCAATCTGGCACCAGCAACGTTTAGAAATTCCTAAATTTCTGTGTGTGTGTAATCCCTGGCATCTGCTACATTTTGATAAATCCCATGACTAAGATCCATGTGTGTGCATCCACGCTTGGCATTTGAATTGATTGACGGAATGGAAATAGAGTCTATATTTGCTTGATAAACCTAGTGTGTGAAAGAACCTCACATACCAATCTAGAAGGTTGGCTTTCTTCTTTGCATGCCCTGAATAGCACTGGAAGGGAAGGCATGGCCCGAGGGACTGTGTAGAAGAGAAGGGAATGCTTCCTTGTGTTGGGTGTGTAATTGTTTAGAAATCAAGCTAGATCCAGTGTGGATGTTCATAGCTCTGGGGTTGAGCTCACTAGCTTAGCAGTCGGTCTTTCCACCTCTGTGGCAACCTAATAAACCCAACTAGAAGGACGGCTTGGTTGGTAGCTTGATAAACCCATCTGTTGGCTTGGTTGTGTCTCATGTGAATTTGGCTAAGTGTAAACCACTTCCTGTGTAATTCTGATAAACCCAACTGTGTTGGCTTGACTGAGTTTTATTGTATCCTTGGCTATGGGGAAAGTCTGCTAGTGTTCCTTATTCCTTCGGGAAAATCATGCCCAACTCGGGGGGTGACAGTGTTGCTGAGAGATTAAAGAGCACAATGGTCTATGGTTGGGTGGAACGTTGCAGCGACATAGCTGGTTTTGGGACAAGCTTCTCCAAAGATAAGTATTCTTGTTTATTTAAGTTCTGCAAATGTATTTGCTTATGGATTATTATGAAATTATCATGAACATGTTGAATTCCTGAATGTATTGAATGAATGATTTTCTTTCATTGTATATATCATGTACATCTCATTATGCATTTGTGTATTTATATGTTTTTATAAAATGCATTATTATGTTATGTTCATGGGGCTTAGTTTGCCTGGGTTGTTAGATGTTAGTCGTGTCCTCTCCGCCGAGTAAGGGTTTGGGACGTGACATGTATCCCACGATGTTTCCATCTATCGCATGCTGGATTTTGTAGATCCATATGGAAGATACTGTGGACTTCCCTTCAAGTCTCGATATCACATCCTAGACATCATTCTTCTTGAACTTGTACTCTCCTTCCCTTTTTTCTTGGCTACTTCTTCATAGCTGGAAGGTTCTGCATCAATGATGTCACTCAACTGTGTCACATAACTGCATTGTGTCTGAGACCTCTTTCTTTTTTTGAAAGTATCGTCATATTATTCTTCATCTTGGATTATTTCTCAAATTGTCATCACTTGTTCTTCGGAACAAGTCTCATCCTTCTTTTCTTGTAGGTGATTGTACGCAATCTTTCCTACAAGTCAAATGCATTAGTTGTATGGTTAGAAACATTTCATAAGGAATATTCATAATGGAAAATTCTTATGCATAAAGATATAATCATGCAACTATTTTAGCCAATACAACATTCATCCATATCTCACGGAAACTTTCTAGATGCTTTCTATCTCTACCATGACATCATTGAGATCGTGCACTAATCCAATATGTCAGCAAAGAGGTTTCATTCTAGATAAGTAGCAATGGAGAGTTGTATAGTACCATGGGCTACTTACCCATCACATGCATATTAGTAGTATACTGTCATTAATCCAAACATTCTATCATGCATAACACATCAATTGAATATAAACAAATGCATAACAAAATAATATCATGAAATGACAATTGAATACTTATCTTTATTCATTTCGTGGGTAGACTCCTTCTTGAGCCTTCAGCTTCATCATCTTCTTCATTCATAACAACATCAAAATCTTATCCAAATGCTAAGATGGATAATAGGTTCTTCAAGAGTTGAGTCCTTCGTATTCCTCATTGCCTGAGGGGTCTTCTTTGGATCGTGAGAGCTTGATCTTCAGTTGCTCCTATCTTCTCTTTCTCTTATTATGAGTCGAGCTTCTTCTTGTGTGCACTCTTCCCAGAGTCTACTGAAAGTAATCACTTCCTTCTGGCACACATTCCTTGAATTAATGAATCCCATGATACTGGGAGGCCATTCAAGGTGGTTATCACAATTTATGCATTCTCTACTTTTTCATCCACTACTTCAAGTTGTTCTTTGATTTGAGAGACCCTTGTAAAGTATGACTGTATGGTCTCTGCATTCTGGATTTTTACATTCTTCAACTAGTTTTTCAAAGTCATCTTCTAATTTATGTTCTTCCCTTCAAATAGCTTGGTTAAGGAATCAAACATCTCTTTAGGTGTCTTTAGGGAAGATACTTGTGGTATAAGGTGATCCTTGATTGAATCAGCAATGATCTTCTTGGCCTTGACCAAGTTCTTCTTGTGTAAGGCTTTAGCCTCATCTCCCTCTGGAACTGGAACCTCTCCACTTATGTAGGTGTCCAATTCATTTTCTTCAAGAACCAGTGAAAACTTATACTTCCATGCTCGAAAGTTTTCGGCTTCACTAAGCTTCTCATCAAGTTGGTGTGATAGGTCATTTTGAAATAAGAACCTCAAATGTAAATAGAAAAAGATTAAATCTTACCGATTTGAGGTGTCCATCCTGGTTCCGGATCTCGCTGATCTAGGGTTTGTCAGAGAAACCCTAATTTTAAAAACTTGGAATCTTTCAGATCTGATTGGATAGAAAGATGCGCCTCCTAAAGGCGAGCTGAGCAGCATACTCATTTTCCCAAAACTGTGATCATAACTGCAAAATATCTGATGCCCTAGTTTTCTTCAATTTCTTCTGCAGAATTGACTGATATTGTTTCTACCATATATCCGAAATTACTATGCCAATGTGTTTGAAACTTTGCACTAAGGTATCCTCGTCTGTCCTCTTTCCAACATCATAGGTTTGAGCAGAATTGCTTACACAAATTGGGACTTATGAGATTTTTCCCAAGGTGACTTATTTTAGGACTGTTCAGCATAGTGAACTTATACAGACTTCCACGTGTCACTGTTTCACCTTTAGGTTCTGAAACTTTTACCACATAAAGTACAATTTGTCACCTATCTATAAAATCTTATGAAATTTCATTTGGACCTTCGTAGCCCAAGATATAGCAATTTTCCCTAGGTGTCATGTTTACGGATGAATCTTGGGAGAGGATGGAACCTTGATTTGGAGGAGTCATATCTCCCTCCCATAATATTGTGAATCTGAGGCTGAAAATTTTACACAGGGCACATCAGGAATTTATCTCCAGCCTATAAAAGTTTTGGCTCCTCATCCTTCTCCAATATTGAGATATAGCGAATGCACCAAAAAGACTATTTTTAGTCTTTTAGGGTTTTTTGGTCCAGGGTCAAATTAGGGTTTGACTTTCCCAGAGTTTTACCCAACCAAATATTTCGATCTTGGTATCTAAATTTTAATTTTGAGGAGGAGATAAATCCCATTCTGGGCTCACTCAAAAATTCCTCTTCTGTGAAAAGCCCTAATTTCCTGCAGTAGTGATAGGTCAAAAACTGAAAATGCTTGGAATCAAATTCTGCTTCGACAGGAAGATGCACCCTTCAATGGAGAGTTATCCTAGCCTCCTTTTGTTGATGATCTATGGAGAGAGACCCAAAAAGTAAGAATCCCTATATTCTATTACTGCATAATGTCTTCTTCTCAGGTTAGTTGTGATACCATGTTAGGTTTTTTTCATTTAGACAATATGATCTTAGGATCTTATCTGAGAGAATAACATGCACAACAATCAATCACAAGAGACAATAGACACAAATATTTTCCTTGGGGAAACCATAAAGGATAAAACCCCGCAACTTCCTCAGAGATAGAATGAGCACCAATGGCAGCAGTAAAACCCAAAGACAAAAAGATGATCTCCAACAGCTGTTCTCTCTCTCACATATGCGATATAGTTGGGTGAGTGTGTGTCTCAAATAGAGAGGCTCACTCTCTATTTATACTGGTTTCTGACTTGACAATTACTTACTAGGAGAGTCTAATAACCCTAGTGCCCCACAACTATAGGGACTTTGCCCCCAACATACAAAGGAGGGTTAATCTCTATGACTTTACATGACTTGATTACATTAATGGTTCTCCCGATAGGAACATCGGGGACCAATGAAATACAATATATAAAATATACAAGTGAATACATTCTAATGTTACAAATACATCAACATCCCGTCGTGCCTCAAGATCTTCTGCAGTCACCCCTCTGAAGTAGAGCATCATTTTCCCTCTTCCTTTCGTACTCTATGTATTGAAACATTCTGTATTGGAGTGACAAGTAGCTTCCTCTACTACTAATAATCTATGTATCCATCTAGGGTCACTAGATACCAAGATCCTCTATCTTGAACCTTTTCAAAATTTCTTCTCGCACCCATCTGTGAGATTGTCATCCTCTATAGGATTTCATCTTTAACCTTGTAGAAAAGGTTAATATCTTCATCACTCTAGGTAATATTCAAGCTCCTAATGTATGTGTTATCCCATGGGTGCCTTCTGAGCTCGTACAAAGCCTTCTTTCATTTGCACACATGAGTTTTCCTATCATGTGTCTCAACTCCCAGTGGCTGCAAATGTCTCTTTGTAGTATATGCCTTCTTTCTGTGAGAAGCCTCGTGCTACGAATCTTTCCTTGTATCCGACGATGTTGCCATCTACTGCATGCTGGATCTTGTACATCCATATGGAAGATACTACGGACTTCCCTTCAAGTCTCGATACTGCATCCTAGACATCATTCTTCTTGAACTGGTACTCTCCTTCCCTTTCTTCTTGGATACTTATTCATAGCTAGAAGGCTCTACATCAATGACGTCGCTCAATAGTGTCACATAACTAGAGTGTGTCTGAGGCCTCTTGAAGTCTCGTCATACTATTCTTCATTTTGGATTATTTCTTGAACTGTCGTCACTTGTTCTTTGGAACAAGTCTCATCCTTGTTTTCTTGTAGGCGATTGTACACGATATTTCCTCCAAGTCAAATGCACCAGTTGTATGGTTAGAAACATTTCATAAGGCATATTCATAATGGAAAATTCTTTATGCATACGGATATAATCATGCAACTATTTTAGCTAATACAACATTCATCCATATCTCACGGAAACTTTCTAGATGCCTTCCATCTCTACCATGACATCATTGAGATTGTGCACTAATCCAATATGTCAGCAAAGAGGTTTCATTCTAGATAAGTAGCAATGGAGTGTTGCATAGCACCCATGGGCTGGCTACTTACCCATCACATGCATATTATTAGTATATTGTTCATTATTCTATCATGCATAATACATTTCACAACTAAACAATGTCATATAAACAACTAGATAAACAGGAAAAGACAATTCAAATAATTATCTTTATTTGTTTCGTGGGTAGACTCCTTCTTGCGCCTTTAGATTTATCATCTTCTTTATTCATGACATCGTCACTTCTTCTTGTGTGAACTCTTCTTAGAGTTTGTTGAAGGTAATCACTTCCTTCTGGCACACATTCCTCGAATGAATGAATCCCATGATCATGGGAGGCCATTCAAGGTGTTTCTAACAATATCTTGTTCTTATTTGATTGCTTCATCATAGCAACGAACACTTCCTTTTGGTGTCTTCAAGGATTACACATGAGGGATGAGATGATATTTAATAGAATCTGTAATGACTCTCTTGGCTCTATCCTTAGTCTCATCTCCCTGTGGCTCCTAGACCTTTCTTACTGAAATACTGATCCAAGTCAATTTCTTCAAGGATCAGAGAGGTCCTAGACTTCCATACTCGGAAGTTGTCAGCTTCACCAAGCTTGTCATCAAGCTGGTGTGATTAGTCATTTTTTAAATGAGAACCACAAATGTAAATAGCAAAAATTTAGATCTTGCCGATTTGAGGTGTCCGTCCTGGTTCGGAGCTGGCCGATCTAGGGTTTGTTAGAGAAACCCTAATTTTCAAAACTTGGAATTAAAATTTTTTTATTGGATAGAAATATGGGCCTCCTCAAGATGAGCTGTCCAATGTACTCCTTTTCTGAAAACAGTGGAGGGAAGCTCCCAAAACAGGAAGCCCTAGTTTTCCAATTTATTCTGTAGAAATTCTTGATATTGTTTTTGTGGTACTCCTAAATTACTGCTCCTTTGTGTCTGAAACTTTGTACTGAGGTATCCTTATCCATCCTCTTTCTAAGACCATAGATTAGAGTAGAATTGGTTTCACCAATTGGGACTTATGCACATTTTCCCAAGGTGACTTATTTCAGGACTGTTCAGAATAACGAACTTGTACGGACTGCCATGTGTCACTATTTCACCTTCAGGGTCTAAAACTTTTACCACAGAAATTAGATTCTATGCTCTATATGGAACATTTTGAGAAATTTCATTTGGACCTTCATAGCCCAAGATATAACAATTGTCCCTAGGTCACCTGTTTAAGGCTAAATCTTGGGAGAGGCTAGAACCCTGAAATGGAGGAATCATATCTCCTAGAATATAGAGAATCTGAGGCTGAAACTTTTACACAGGTTTCATCAGGAATTTATCTTCATCCTGTAAATGTTTTAGCTCTTGATCCTTCTCCAATCTCTAGATATAGCGAATGCACCAAAATGACTATTTTTAGTCTTTTAGGGTTTGACTTTCCCGGAGTTCTACCCAACCAAAAAATTCGATCTTGGTCTCTAAATTTTGATTTTGAAGAGGAGAGAAATACTATGTTGGGTTCACTCAAAAATTCCTCTTATGTGAAAAGCCTTAATTTCCCGCAGCAGTGACAGGTCAAAAACTAAAAATGCCCGAAATCAAATTCTACTTCGACATAAAGATGTGCCCTTAAATGGAGAGTTAGCCTAGCCTCCTTTTGCTGATGATCTATGGAGAGAGACCCAAAAATTAAGAATCCCTAGCTTCTGTAGCTGCAGAATATCTTCTTCTCAGGTTAGCTCTGATACCATGTTATATTTTTATCATTTCATCTATATAATCTAGGATCTTATCTGAGAGAATAACATGCACATCAATAATCACAAGATATAAGAGACAAAAAGAATTTTCCTTGGGGAAACCATAAAGGAGAAAACCCCGCAAATTCCTCAAGGATAGAATGAGCACCAATAGCAAAAGTAAAACCCAAAGACACAAATATGATCTCCACCAACTATTCTCTCTCTCACTTATGCGAGCTACTCCTCTCTCACTCATGCGCTACTGTTGAGTGAGTGTGTGTTTCAAATAGAGAGTCTCACTCTCTATTTATACTTGTTTTCCTCTTGACAATTACTCTATAGGGCCGGCCTCACTAGGAGAGTCTAATAACTCTAATATGACTCAATTGTGAGGACTATTGCCCCGACTTACAACATAGGGTTAACCTCAATGACTTTATTATATTAATGACTCTCCCGATCGGAGGAACAAACATCTCCGTCGGGGTACAATGAAATACAATATAAAATACACAAGTGAATACATTCCGAAGTTACAAATACATCAACAATAAAAATACAAAGTTTGACACGTCGCGTATTTCTGTGTGGATTTGCAAGTTTTCTTTTTCAAATGAAAAAAAACTACAACTTGTTATTTCCTTGGAAATCAAAGTTACATATAGAAATCATCATCTGACATACATGACATATCATATTCTGCTCCATTCTAAATTGTCATTAAGCAATATCCAACATAAAAAACAATGACTAAACACTAACATATTAATAAGCTACCTAACAGTCTATCACTTAAACAACAAGTGCCTGAGATATAAGGTACCAAAAAGTAATGAAGCTCTAAAGAGTACAAATCAATTATCCCATATCATGTCCTTCAAACATAAATTATAAGGATAAAGCCCGAGTCAACCAACTGTGAGGAAATGTATTCCTCAAAATGAAGGATCCCATCAAAATTTCCCATCGCTATCTTTGATAGGCTATCAAATTTAGTGTTCAACTCTCGATAAATGTGAGAAAAAGTAATCTCCCATAATTCCGTGATAATATTTCTGATCCTGCACAACCAATGTTTCAACACTTTGGAGTGTATCTCCATCACCCCATTCATCCATTTGATTACCATTTTGGAATCACCAAAAAATAAAGCATTGCAAAGACCTCTTCTATGAGCAAACCAAACAAGTCCCTTGCATGCAAGTAGTTCAACGCTCGCATTGTTCCCTTCACCCACCACTAACCTCATATATATCACATGATCTCTTTTAATATATAAAACCATCTCAACACCATCCTTCGCTGCCCTGTCAAAGTAGCCAAATGAGACATCCTCCTGTAGTTGAGGTGAAATAATAACTTTGGTTTTGACCTTGTGTTTATACACAATACTATCCTTAAAAACCTGTAATGCTCTTCTACCAACAACCATAAAAGATGGACTATCATCCTGAAAGATAACACGATTTTCGCTCTTCCAAACCTCCCATAATAGTATCAGAGGGAATTTTCTTGCTGAAGATTTAACGTGAATCCAATTGTATGAACAATCCTTAACGTTGCCCTCTTGCCAAAATGACCCAATCGACACCATACGCCCATAGGTCAACCATAGCTTCCTGAAAAAAGTGCATCTACAAATAGACGATCCACACTTTCATTACCACTAGAATACAAAACACAAATCTGTGGACCCACAAATCCCCTTTTCTACAACTTATCCCAAGTTAATATTTTATTGTTGATACACATCCACAAAAAGCATTTGATTTTTACTGGAATAGATGAACACCAAATCCTCAAAAACCAATGAGGACCATCACTCTGCCCCTTCAGCTCTACAATGTAATTATAGGCCTTCTTCGTAGTGAGTTCACTTACTTCTCCCTGCCACTCCCAAAGGATAGTATCTTCATTACCCCCCAAAACAATACCCACTTTTTTCAGTCCATTGACAAAATTGTTCCATTCATTCTAGTGGGTCTCTACTAGACCCACCTCCTGCGCATTTAACCAATAACCGTTATCATCCAATCACCTCCCACTCGTTTCATCTATTCCAACACATAGAAATTATTTCTATGTAGGTCACCAATAAGATCACGTGACAATGCAAAGTTGTCCTTGAAACCAATCACTGGGTCTATTCCAATAAACACTTGTATTCCATATCCAATGAACCAACTGATTTTAGTGCCAATGATCGAATAAATCCTCAAAAAACCCCTCCAGATAATCGAGGCATTCTTACATATGATTTTGGATTGTCAAATCCACATATATACTGAGATCCCCTGTAAATACTTGATCTTCAATGTCTGACTCCATAAACCACCCCCCACCAGGCACCTCCACATACTCTTTGTTAACAAAGCATCATTAAACCAATCAAGTCTTTTGATATCCCATCCCCCTTGTCCCTTTGGAATGACCACATATTCCCATTTCACCAAATGCATTCCGTTCCTGTTCCCCGAACCACACCATAAGAAATGTGTAAATTTTTTGTCTAATTTTGGAAATCAATAAGGTTGACACCTTAAATAACGAGAACCAGTATACATGAAGGATCTGTAATACCGAGCATATTAAGAACAGTCTACCACCTAATGAGAGATACTGATGAATCCATAAATTAATCATCTTCTCCACAGGTTTAATAAGCCGGTTCCAGTCCTCCACCATGTATCCATTGGGCTTCAAGTGACAACCTAGATACTTAAAACCAAGATCCATACAAGAAGCAGAATATTAAAGCAAATCTTGGATACGTTTCACCAAGTCTACCTCTGGATCATTGTGCAGAAAAGTGGACTTATTCACACTAATATACATCCCCGTCACATTACAAAAAATAGTCAATAGCACCTTATAGTGTTCCCACTCAGTAGTGCTTCCCATACCCATTAACAACACATCAACAACAAAAAGTAAATGAGTAATGGAAAGTGTTCCAAATTTTTTAATATCTTTAATCTTCCGCTCCAACTTAGCTTGTTGAATAAGCCTACTTAATCCTTCGATGACCAGAATGGATATAAGCGACGAAAGGAGATAGCCCTGACATAGTCCTCTTCTACTTTAAAAAAAATTAGTTGATGAGCCATTGACAAGTATAGGAAAGGATTTTGAGCCAATACATTCGATAATCCAGTTAGTCATAACTACATATAGCCCAATTTGAGTGAGCATAAACCGGACAAATGACCAATCAACCTTATCATATGCCTTCTCCAAACCGTTTTTTAAAATAAGAGCCTACAATTTCTTCAATTTAACAGAGTGAAGGAATTCTTGAGCGATCCCCACCTCATCCATAATTTGACTATTAGCCAAGAACTTGAATTGTCTGGGAGACATTACCTTCTCCAAAGTAGGTTTCAGTCTGTCAGATATAATCTTAGAAATAACTTTGTACATTAAGTTGCAGAGTGATATGGGCTTGAACTCATTGAAAGTGACAGGCTTGTACTTCTTGGGTATTAGAGTAATAAATGTAGATGTAAGATGAGTCGACACATACCCCTTAGTCCTGGTCTCCTCATTAGCATTAAGCAATTCTTGTCTAAGGAAATCAAAGAAGTGTGGGTAGAATTATACCGTCTATCCATCCGAACCTAGACTTTTGTCCTTCTGGAACTTCTTTAATACACCCTCAACCTTATCTAGTGGAACTTGGTGAGCCATTGACAAGTATAGGAAAGAATTTTGAGCCAATACATTCGAATATCTAGTTAGTCATAACCACATATAGCCCAATTTGAGTGAACATAAACCGGACAAATGACCAGTCAACCTTATCATATGCCTTCTCCAAACCGTTTTTTAAAATAAAAGCCTACAATTTCTTCGATATAACAGAGAGAAGGAATTCTTGAGTAATCCCCACCGCATCCATAATTTGACTATTAGCCAAGAACCTAAATTGTCTGCGAGGCATTACCTTCTCCAAAGTAGGTTTCAGTCTGTTCGATATGATCTTAGAAATAACTTTGTACATTAAGTTGCATAGTGATATGGGCTTGAACTCATCGAAAGTGACAGGCTTGAACTTCTTGGGTATTAGAGTAATAAATGTAGAGGTAATATGAGTCGACACATACCCCTTAGTCCTGGTCTCCTCATTAGCATTAAGCAATTCCTGTCCAAGGAAATCAAAGAAATGTGGGTAGAATTCTACTGTTTATCCATTTGAACCCAGACTTTTGTCCTTCTGGAACTTCTTTAATACACCCTCAACCTCATCTAGTGGAACTCGTTGATCAAGTTCTAAGCAATCCACGAAGTTGAAGAACCTGGGGTATACTTTCAAGACTTTCAATTGATCTTCAAGATGGTTCAAGAACTCTGCCTATATAAATTCCCAAAATGAGACATAACCTCCTATTTTAGCTCATTATAAAATATGGCCATCACTATCTGTCAATTCACAAATGGTGTTTATGTTCCTTCGATATGACGCATTACCTGTCAATTCCCAAATGGTGTTCATGTTACTTTGATATGACGCAAACCTTTGAAAAAATTTAGTATTTGCATCCCCTTCTTATAGCCAAAGGACACAACTCTTCAAGCGCCAAGTAGATTCCATATGTCTCAAAATATTCATTCTCTTACCTTTGCAATTTTTCATTACTGAACATTTAGACTTCCCAAATTATGCCACGATCAATTGATAAAGTTATGGATCTCACATATTGGTTTGAGTGCAAGCGTAATCAATAAGAATTTACTTTCATTCATATAAATATGATTTTTGATAAATGGTTACTTATAATAATTAATTGGGGTTATTTCTAAGATTGATTTAAGAATCTTTAAAATATATCTCCATTGTTCAACTTTTCATGGAAACAATTAAAATGTTACAAGTTCAACTCACTCAATTTCCTTAAGATTAATTGTCAACATCTTATAAAAAAGTATTCTAAAACCAAGATCCATAGAAGAAGCATAATATGGAAGCAAATCTTGGATCTGTTTCACTAACTTTGCCTCAGGATCATTATGCAAAAAAGTGTACTTATTCACACTAATAGACATCTTCGTCACATTACAAAAAGCAATCAATAGCACCTTATAGTGTTCCCACTCAGTAACGCTGCCCATACCCATTAACAACACATCATCGACAAAAAGTAAATGAGTAATGGAAAGTGATCCAGAGATTTCAATACCTTTAATCTACCACTCCAACTTAGCTTGCTGAATAAGCCTACTTAATCCTCCAATGACTAGAATGAATAGAAGCACTGAAAGGGGACAACTCTAGCATAGTCCTCTGCTACTTTAAAAAAAATTAGTTGGTGATCCATTGATAAGCATAACAAAGGATGTTGAGCCAATACATCCCATAATCCAGTTAGTAATCACCATAGATAGCCCAATTTGAGTGAGCATAAACTAGATAAATGAGTTGTCAACCCTATCATATGCCTTCTCCAGATCAATTTTTAAAATAAAAGCCTGCAATTTATTCGATTTAACAGAGTGAAGCTCTTCTTGAGCGATCCCCACCACATCCATAATTTGATGATTACCCAAGAACCTGAATTGTTATGGAGACATTACCTTCTCCAATGTAGGTTTCAGTTTGTCTGGTATGATCTTGGAAATAACTTTCTACATCAAGTTGCAGTGTGATATGGGCCTGAACTCATCGAAAGTGACAAGCTTGTCCTTCTTGGGTATTAGAGTAATAACTGTAGAGTTAAGAGAGTCGACACATACCCCTTAGTCTTGGTCTCCTCAATAGCATTAAGCAATTCATGTCCAAGTACTAAATCAAAGAAGTGCAAGTAGAACTCTACCGTCCATCCATTTGGACCCAAACTTTTGTCCTTCTGGAACTTCTGTAATACACCCTCAACCTCATCTAGTGAAACTTGCTTATTAAGTTATGAGCAATCCACGGAGTTAAAGAACCTAGGGTATACTTTCAAGACTTTCAATTAATCTTCAAGATGGTTCATAAAACTCTGTTTATATAAATTCCCAAAATAAAACATAATCTCCTATTTAAGCACTATGATAAGATAAAATACAGCTATCAATACTTGTTAATTCCTAAATGATATTCATATTCCTTCAATATAACACGACCTTTTAAAAAAATTAGTATTTACATCTCCTTCTTTAGCCAAAGGACACAACTCTTCAAACACCAAGTAGATTCCATCTATCTCAAAATATTCATTCTCTTGCCTTTTGCAAGTTTTCATTAATTAACATTTACACTTTCCAGATTATGCCACCCTCCATCGATATAAATATGATTTTTATAAATGGTTACTTGTAATAATTAATTGGAGGTATTTCTAAGATATTTTTTTGAGAATCTTTAAAATATATGTCCATTGTTCAACTTTTCATGAAAACAATTAAAATGTTACACGTTCACCTCACTCAATCTGCTTAAGAATGAATGTCAATATCTTATAAAAAAGTATTCTATTACCATCTTACCACTGTCAAACATTTTCTACAAACTTTTCTTAAAAGGACAAATCTCAAGTACCTTTCACTTCACCAGTTCTTTGAATTAATCATATTCAATTATTTGTGAATCACTATTCTTATAAGAATATATAAAATTTTCGGTGTCAATTTCTTAAACCACACAGAGACAATTATTTTTCAAATAAAAAAATATGAGAGGCTTTTATACAATCATCCATTTACAAATATAATTAATTGATTACTTCTACCTAACGTGATCCGCTGAAAATTTGTATATACGCGGTATTTACCTAACATTTCGTGATATTATTTGGGTTCATCGTTCAAGCAACACGTTCATACCTTTGCTCTCTGTGCTCCTCCGATTTTGACGCGATTCGAACCGCCGACCTCCGTCCGTCTCCCTCATGACTTGTTCCGTAGCAGCATATAATCTTCCGTCTAGATACGCGCTTGCTCATTCTTCACGTCCATTGACGGAAAATCGGTCTTCGTAAATTGAAAAAACGGAAGGGCACGGTATTATACGTACACTCTTCCCCTGTTCCGTTGCATTACAGAGCATGAGATTCTGCTGGAAAGCGAAGAAACTGCAAAGGAATGCAGAGAATTTTGCCCAATTTATCCATTTCAAGAATAATCCCTTTCTTCAACCGACCTTCTCGTCCGAGGTTCGAATCTGCATACATGCTGTTCGGCGGTTCGAATTTATAGCACAAATGGATTGGCTCTGTTCTGGCCAGTTTACCAAACTCTAATCTTGTGCATAATTCGTGGGAATTTCCAAGTTATTATGGACTCTGCAACGGTGAAATGGCTCGCGTGCTTGTGAATTTATGGTTCTGCGAAGGACTCGATCTCGATACCTGATATAATAATCCGTCGAACATTTCGAGCTCGGGGTGGGGTGTGAACTGCGTGTGTGTAGCGGTGAAATTGAGGTTTTCGGCTGTGAGAAAAGATGTCGATGGATGAAAATACCTTGGACGATATAATAAGGCGGCTGCTGGATGCGAAAAACTCCAGAACAATTAGGCAAGCGCAGGTGACAGAGGCCGAGGTACGGCAGCTCTGTCAAGCTTCAAAAGTAATATTTATTAGTCAGCCGATTTTGCTGGAGATTGAGGCGCCTATAAAGATCTGCGGTTAGTATCATTAATTCTTTCCAACTTCAGTATATTTCTAAGTTTTTAATTCATCAATTTTAAAATTTTAATGTCTAAATTGTGTTCGTCTGCTGTATTATTTCTGGTTCGGTTTTGTGTTGTTTAGCTTTTTGAATGGTTTTCGCCGCCCGGTGGGCACTTGTTCGATTCCTATGGAGTTACACCTGTGACTCTGCTCCACACACAGCACTGAATATTGTCTTATGCTTTTGGAGGATTTGCCGGCAGAATAGGGCTTTAGTTACTGTAGAAACTCAACTAAGCGCGGGTTATTTATTTGCCTTTTAATAGTATATTGCCTGAACGCTTGATTCCTTGTTTTCTTGAATGTTTGCCTGACTACTAGGGCTAGAGCGTGGGGTTATCTTTTCTTGAGAAAACACCTGGTCACGATGTGTGGTTTCGTTGTGTCCTGCACTTACACAATAGAAGGCATATGTAAAGTGTTCAAAAGTATGATCTTCTGTGATGGAAGAAGTCTCGAATTGCAAATTCGGCAGTAGTTTCGGTTGCTTGATAACCGTGTTTTCATTTGTTCCTTTCACTTTGGTTACAGGTCCTCGTTGCTATTGGCATTTTTAATATGTTATTGGATAGTCCTGTCTGCACTCGGAGTAGAATGGAAAATTTCTTTTTCAGAATGGAAGATTCCTCCTCTGTCTGATCTTTTATATATAGTATTGGTTAGTGCCTCTGTATTATGACTAAAATGGAAGACTTTTATTGTTTGTTCTTTCTTATCTTAAGTTGAATTGCTTAAAGTGCGTAAGGATTACAGTGGATACCCATTTTCCTTAGTCTAGGTGGCTGGTTTTTGATATATGTATGGATGGAGATTACAACTTTATCTTCTCGGTGAACAATTGCTTATGGACTTATCGGGGAAGTCGTCCGTTTCCTTCCAATGCTAAAACGACTGTAAATCTGCGCTTCAGGTGTTTGGCTTTAATTAGTGGCCGAATTTTGAAATATGCAGGCCCCTGTGGTCGTCTTATTTTTTGTGTTGCTGAAAGCTGTAGAAAGTATGGTATTTCGACAGATGGTAATGGCTGAAATAAGTACCTCACCACCAGCAGATATTAGATTCAGTAATTTATTGATATTCTGTAGTATACCTTGTGTTTTGTACTTCAATTTAGGAACTTTCTAATTATTTGTCATGTAGAAATACTCAATTTACTTATGATTGTTGCCAGTGAATTACCAGGAATAACTGGCATACCTGAACCCAGATTCCAAAACAAAGGTTACCCAAGACGCATCTAGTAGACTGCAAGGCTAGGTACATAACCAATCCATCAGCGATTTACTATATTGAGAGTAAAATGATAAATCATAACAACTAAGATCTTTACAAAGTATTACTGGTATTTTTTTCCTTATATTTGTCTTATATATGTTTTTACCTTGTTTGTAAATATTATTCCGCATCAGTGCTTATCAAACCAGCATAAAAAAATGTTGTTATAGCACATGCAGTTGCACCCATCGCTGCTATTGCACCTTCAAACCTTGATAACTATGTTTGTATGTGAGGCATCAATTTCCAGATATGGAAGGTTGAGTTGCAGTTCAAATTGTATATGTCAGTACATAATGGATTCGATCACAATAGTTTGAGATGAGGGTGATAAGAGAGTTTTTGCTTTGTTAGGGGGATAGCAGCAGAATTGATTGAAGGCCGTGCTGAGAACAGTAAAATGCAATGTGATGGCAGTAAAGTAAGTTGCTGACAGTCTTTCACTTGAAAGGCATGACTCACTTATGCCCACCAGCTTTTATTTATTGTGAAGATAATGACATGTTCAAAAGATGGATTAATAAGCAAATGATTATGGTGTGGTTTACCAGGGATTGTTACTAGTCATGGCGAGCTTGCTATTTCCATGAAAATTTTGAGAATCATGATAGAGTTTATGATATGTTATTCAAATAATTATAGAGTTAGATGAGCTACCGTACAGATGTAGCTAAATACTTGAAATTGCAAGCACTAAATTAAAGAAAAATTTAGAGGCTAATACCAATATTCCTGACCCTATTTCTGTTAAACATATCGGAAGCATTTAAAGATAGGCTGAATAGTATCCTCTGCAAGTTGTAAGGAAGAGAGGTCATCTTATGCCAATGAATGTAGAGCAAAGGTGCACTGTACCTGACCAGCTCCCTGAGATAGGAAGGTATAGTCACCTTCTCGAATGCACTTGCTCGATTCAGAGATCAAGCCCTCATATACTATGATACATGATGCTTTGATTAACAGCTCTGACTGAGTTCTGATTCACACATTTGCCTCAGACTTTGGCAGCTTTGGGAAGCTCTTTAACCAGTCTAAGATGTGTGCAGCATCCTTGCTAAACCACAGGATACTTAAAGCACTCTACTCAATACAAAATATAAGAATGCATCATGATGTCATTACTCATACTAAATAAACAAGAGATTCAGTCACCGAAGTTGAACACATCTCTAACTTATACAGAATCAATCATCAAGTACATCACACTGAAAGCATGAGAATTTAGAAGGAACAACTTGCAAAGTTGCAAGCTATGTCACAAGGTTCGGATTCAAAGTCGAATTTTGCAACCTTGAAATTTGGTTCGAATTCGAATTATTTTAGGAGGTTCGGCATTAGTTTCACACACACACACACACACACACACACATATATATATATATATATATATATCAACTTTAAAATAAAATATACCATAAAATAAAAATACTAACAAATCAGGAAAATATATCAGATTTTTTCATTATGCTGCATGGACACTTCAGGAAGAAATATAACTGTAACATAAAACTTAAAAAAATGTGGAATCAAGAATATATAGCAAATGTATCATTATATATAATGCTATTATTATGAAAATATATGCAGGCAGATTTTCGTTGCACTGTTGGCCAGATCCTGTGGCTGTAGGAGCACCGGGCACTTGACTGTGTCCCTGCTGTAGTGTCAGGTGCCTTTCAAACCTGCAAGCCTGTTGGCTGTTAGTAGTTACCCAGATAGCAAGACCCTGTGGTTGTAGGAGCTCCACCGGGCACTCGACAATACACTGAAGTTTGAATTATGAAATTGTGAACTGTGGCTGTGATTTGAATGAGCAGGGGAGCAGCAGACGCGGGCAGTGATTCGAATTAGCATGGGAGCAGTGAACACGGGTGACGGGCAACCAAATGAGCAGAGAATGCGGGCAGTGACAGACATGAAGATGAGAGCGGTGGTGGGAGTAGAGTAGGGTTAAGTAAATTTTTTTTATATTAAAATGAATTTTAACACTAAATTCAGCAATTTGCCTTGAAATTCGTTTTTCATTCGAATTCATTAAGGTTCGATTTGTTTAAGTTCAACTAGTTGAGGTTTGATTCGGTTATCCTTGGAGTTCGGCGTGAACTAAAACAAATTCGATTTTTTGTTAAAATTCTCAAAATTTCAAATTTCAAGGAGGAAATTCGCCAAACCCTGTGACATAGCTTGCAAGTACTATACATCAAGCACATCACACAACATGTGAAATGCAATATCAAGCAAAATACTTGTCTGCTAATAAAGAAGAGATGCAGTCACAGAAGCTGAACACATCTTTAACTTATGCTGAAGCAATCATCAATTACATCAAACAAGAAAATTTAGAAGGAACAAGACAACTTGCTATCATCAATTGCTTCAAATAGGAAAATTTAGAAGGAACAAGACAACTTGCAAGTATTATAACTCAAACACACCACACAATATGTGAAATGAAACATAAAAACAAGAATTCTTATCTATAAATAGAATCACTAATAAATGGATTAGCTACTGAGGAATGTACCACCCAGCCATAGGAATTCACTATGAACATCACCCCCTAGTCAAGGTTATGAACTGATGAGGCTTAGTTCTATTCACTCATAGGCACATTTTACAAGCAACGCTCAACAACTATGCACTGAACCTGCAATCTTATGCGCTAGATACAGGATACTGTAATGACTTCAGATCCTTAAACAGTGCTGCTGCAATTAACCGGGTGGCTTGCCAACCTACTCGCTTGAGTACGAACATCCATTGCTGGCCTTCTTGCTAGGTGAGAGTTCCTTAAGTTAAATAATCACTAATAAATGGATTAGCTACTGAGGAATGTACAACCCAGCCATAGGCATTCACTGTGAACATCACCCCCTAGTCAAGGTTATGAACTGATGAGGCCTAGTTCTATTCACTCATAGGCACATTTTGCAAGCAACGCTCAACAACTATGCACTGAACCTGCAATCTTATGCGCTAGATACAGCATACTGTAACGACTTCAGATCCTTAAACAGTGCTGCTGCAATTAACCGGGTGGCTTGCCAACCTACTCGCTTGAGTACAAACATCCATTGCTGGCCTTCTTGCTAGGTGAGAGTTCCTTTCCTGCTAGCCCATGTGCTAACTCAGGACACCATAAGCTGCAGTATCAGCCTGCTGTATCTCAGCCTACCATTGCTATTGCGGAAGTAGAAAGGATAACTCAATAAGCAATCAGCCTGTCCCAATCTCTGCATGGCTGTTCATCCTCCGACCATCAGACAGTGAGCAACAACATCCTACAACCCTCTCTCAGTAATAGTGACAGATGCTCACATTCTGAGGAAACAACAAAAGGGAACAAAACCATATGGAATGCAAGGAGCAGATGGAGTCGAAGGAACAAAAGAAACCTCACGTAATCTCAAAGATTACATTTATAGACAGAAGATGGTAGGTGTGCATGAAGAATGAGCTCTTCGACTTCTCTCAAGGCTCATATGCTCAATCCACCTCTCAAACCATGAGGGAAGAGTTATGAGACTACCATCCACCCCTTTCCCTCTCTCCCTATTTCTACTGCGACTTGGTCAAATCATGGTGCCTTCTCTTTCACTCCTATGGTATCCATGTGTGTGTTCCCTGTTATATAAATTCATTTGAGTGATTAGATCATGTTTACCTCCTCGCAGGAAGTTGAACTTAGGAAATCACAACATAACATACATGCCATTTACATTCCCTAGTGGGGCCTTGGTCTTGGATCTTCGCTAGGAATTCAGTCACACAACCTGCTGCATATACATATTATTTACAACATGAAGTACCATCGACTCTACATGTATGAAAAATGATAATATATATGATATTTACACCATAGTTGAAAAAGTCGGCATTGGCAAAAAAATCAGCGAGGGTCTAGAAAACACTTCTCAGCAACATTGGCGAAAAAATCGGCGAAATGCAGAAAGCATTAAAAAATGCAAAAATTGTACTTTAATAGGGTCAAAATTTGCTTACCGATTATTTTCCCTTTTGTCGTTTGTTCCTCATTTTTGCTGGACTTTTGCCGATTTTTTCAAGTGTCCATTTTTTTCGGGCTGAAAAATCATGTTTTTTTCGGGGTGAAAAATCGTCAGCCAGAAAAAAATGTGATTTTTTGGGACATTGGCAATTTTTCACTGATTATTTCAACTATGATTTACACAGTGATCCATGTCCAAAGAGGGTGTTAAATGGGGTACTACAAAAACCAATTGTATCGTGCATTGATAATAGTAACAAAGATCAAATAGGTAGAGCAGCATGGGAGAAAGAGACTTATGAAAGGGAAGACATGAGTTGATATAGGTTTTAGGGCTAGCCTTGTTTGTTAGTGCCAATATCTCATTCAATTGCAAGCCCTTTGCAAAATGTAGAGAAAAGGGATTTTGAAAACATCTAAACTTAGAGGTCTATTTGTAGCTTTTTGTTAGATATATTCTTTGGATGTGCTTTTTCCAGGATGTGTAATCACTAGTGTGTATGCTACATGGAAATTTTATCTTGTATTCAGAGATGAACATAGAGATAAACTTTATAATGTTATTACTTTCTATCCATGGTATAAATTATAAGTTAGTACATAGGCATTGTGCACTATTAATCATTGTTGAACCCTATTTGATTGAACTTAGTTAACAACAATAATTCCCTCCAGATTGTTAGGCTCTACAACCACTTAAGGTCTTCCTAGGAATTCATAAGATTATCTATAATAAATCTGCCCTCCATGAAACGTGTATGCTACTTCCAAACAATTGTAGTCACCAAACTGAATCCCTGTTGCAAGTGCTTTATTTAGTACATTTATGCGTTCCTAATCACCCACCAAATCTTGTATAACACCTTAAGGAATGAGTCTGATGTTCCCAACATCAACCAACTCCCCCATACCACCTATCTTTATTGCTTCCTAGCACATCTTCAAATAAGCACGACCCACCACTTGCCTCATCTATTTATAAAAATTGACAGGGAATCCATAAGGATCAAGGGGTATTTTTGTTCTTTAGATCCCAACAAATCCAATATGTTGAGGATGAAGTTTTACCCAATCTCTTGAGCCCCTACTCAAGGCCTTCCCAGGAATTGGTAAGATCATCTATAATAAATATGCCCTTTATAGATACTTGTATGCTACTTCCAAACAACCATAGTCACCTCAAATGAATCTCTCTCCGTAAGTGCTTTTCAAGTGTTTATTTAGTAGGATAATGCATCTCTAACCACCCACCTAATCTCGTTTAACACCTTTAGGAATGAGTCTGTTGTTCCCAACATCAACCAACTCCCCCATACCACCTATCTTACTAGCTTCCTAGCACATCTTCAAATAAGAATGACCCACCACATGCCTCATTTATTGATAAAATTTGATATGGAATCTGTTGTCGCCTTTCACACACCTGGGTCACGTGGCATAAATCTTCAAGCCACTCGGTGTGTCCTTGGAGGCAAGTCTCGAGTCAAGGCTGTCACCTTGTTCTTGACTCCTCCGTTTAGGCTCAACTCCTAACGAAGCCAAGGGGGGTAGACACTATTAAGTTACTAAGGCAAAATTATTTAGTATGGTGATGTTAAATTGAATGAGTTACTTAGGAGTTTGAAATTTAACCATAAACAACCATAGATGACAAGATACAAAATGAGCGCACGAAAGCACAATGCTGAGGCACAATATATATATATATATATAGAAAGAAAATAGCCATTGCCTTAAAATGGAGTCAAAAGATAATAAATGTACTTGCATGTGCTTGGAGTGAATGTTTTGCGATTGCCTCTTGGTACGTTTTAAGTTAATGTGAAATATGAGTTGATTAAAATTAGGCAAAGGGGTGGACTCCAGATATACTCGAGAGTACTTGGAGTATGTCCAAAACTAAACCTTCACGGCTACCCGCAAGGAATATGTGGGTTGAATGGAGTCTCTAAGGCTATTGTTCATAATGCACCAGCGGGTGTAACAGAGATCGGCGCCTCGAGGTCACTTTTCAGGAGTTCCCGCTTCCTTTGGGTATTTTACCACTGTAATGGTTTGATCGAGGTGTTGGATTTTCACCTGATGGTTTGTTAATTTGGGAGAGTGAATCCTAATTATTCTGGTCACTCAAGTGCTTTTGATGCAGCATGACTGATCGGATGAACCACAGCCAAGTGCAGAGCATACACACCGGAGTCTTGTCAATTTTAGTAAATTTTAGACAAGGTGTTCTTATTAAAAAGAAAACCCCTCAGGAACATCTTTCAATCCAAGTGGATCTCAATTGGGGAATTAAGGAGGGGTTAATTTTAATATAGCTGATGAAACAGTTGATGAAAAAGAAAACAAAGATACACAATGCTGGTTTTCTAATTAGTCCTACCACGCATCTCTTTCCCCTTTTGGGTCAAACGGGAATGCGTGGGGTAAATATTAAAATTACTTTGAAACCTCAGATATGGAATATGGAAATGATTTCAAATCAAAGTATACTACCTTGCAGATTAGAACTACGCTAGATTGAAAAAAGATAAACGAAAAGCAAAAAAAAGACACGAACGCAAATCCCCCAGGGGGGATGGTGAATAGGTTCGAAAGAGCCTATTCAAAAATATCTTTTGTTTTTATTAGCAGCGATTTACAATATCAGCAAATTGAAATTGATGCACTTTGGTCCTTGTTATCTGGGATCCAAAGGTTTACAACAAGCTTGTCACAAGCTAAAATCAAAACACGACGGTGGGGGAAGCTTTCGGGAAGCTCTGGTTCGTCCAAGAGTTGGAAAATGGGCAGAGTATCCTTCTCTTTAATGTTAGACCTGCTAAAAAACAGCGAGCAATTAAAATCAAATGTGCCCAAACACACTTTAAAAGTGTTTTGGGTCACCATGCTAATTACCCAAAAAAAAAACTAAGTAAAAATTGTTAAACAGGGGTAATCTAGTTTCTACAAAAAGGAACCAAGGAAAGCAAGCTTTCCTTGGGATCTTGGCTTGCTGTTTGGGCAGCCAATGAGATGTGCACTTTTATTGCAGAATTTAAATCTTTGAAGAACAAAAAAGGAATTTACCTTATGAGCAAACTGTAGATCTATGCTTTAGCTACTTGCAAAAAAGGAAATTCCTACACCTAGATCTATCTTTATGAATTGATATTCTTTATGAAATTATGGATCTAAGCAACAAAACTCTTATAAAATAGATCTAACAATATATATTCAATTCTTGGAACTAGATCTGATCATAAGAGGAAGAGACAGGTAACCGAAAGATTGATTTTAAAAGAAAGGAGGAAGAGAAGGGGAAAGGCCCGTTGTTGGATAGATCTGCAATGGAAGCTTGTTAGTGGAATACAGAGGGGCAATGCCTTCACAAAGCTTTTGGATGTACAGTGGAGTCAAACTAGATCCACAGCTCGTCCAATCCTTGCTACTTGAAAGCTAAACACACAATCCTGCACGAAACCTCATGAGATCTGGATATATATATGAAAAAGAGACAAGAATTACATGCAAATGAACTTATTAAACATGTATAATCTAGATCTTCTAACATATATGCTATGAGATATAAGAAAAACAAGTAACCTTACTTGCCCAACTATACTCCTATTGATTCAGTTGAATCGTTCAAGCCAGACAGGGTTCAGATGCAGAAATTGAGAGAAAAGTCGGCAACATCAATAGCTATAAGACAATGCTTAATCCACACACATGAGAGCATTACACTATTCGACCTCCAAAGCTTATTTATTCCAACAATCAAAAGATTACAACAGTACTTCAATCCAACTCTAACTAGCTTGGAAGAGGCAGCCTAAGCTTTATTTATACAAAAAACAGGAGATCCAGCCCAGGGGGGGCGCAAATCCCAAGGAGACAAACCACTATAGTTGAAGGAGAGTCCATCAATGCCTGATCTGTGTCTAACTGAGCCTGATCTGAGTCTCATTGAGTGCAACTGTCAATCGGAGAGCTGATTTGACTGACACCTCAACCTGTTGACTGAAGCATCCACCAAAACTCATCCAGATGAGCCCACATGTGTGGAGGAGAGAGAGAGGGCGCAATTCCCCATAAAAGATGTTGAAGACCAACTCCTTCAGTCAAGGATTTGTCAGATCCAGTGAATCTGGTTTAGATTTGATTGATTTCAATCAAATCGGCTGAGAATCCATTGATCTAGGATTTTGGATTTGCTCCATTATTCATCAATTTATTAATTAAAATAATCAATAAATGATTTTTTGGGGCTTTCTGACCTAAGTGATGGAAAATCACTCAAAACTAGGAAATAGTGGGTCTATAGGTTTACTGGGTGCTCTTAGCTGGAAAATGAGCACCTACATGACTGAATCTAACTTCCGAGCCCACTTTTATTACAAAACCAATTTTTCCAATTAAACTACTAAAAAATAGCCTAAGTTTTGGAAAAATTAAATTTTAATAAAAAACACTAAAAAATTTAAAAAAATGAAAAAATTGAAAAAACTAAGGGGACTTAGACATGTTCATATGACTCGACCATGATGCCTAGCATGTTTATACATTGACACATAGACTCTAATAACCTCAATAGGCCTAAATGCCAAGCCGACCACCCCAACTTTGGAGGTATGGAGTGAAAAACTCAGAAATTATCAGTCGTTTATTCAACAACCAATAATAACCAAGGGAAAAACACCCTGGGCTGATCGGATTGACAAATAAAGTCTAAGAGACCGAGTCTTTTACAGACACTATCATGCTAGAACATTTATCACAACTTCCCCAAGGGGGTATGAACATGTGATATAGTACAACAAAGCTTCCCAGAAGCAAGACTGAAGGTCTTCTGAAGTTCGAACAAAAAATCTTTGTCCAGTTCACCAGGCTCACTTGATAAAAAACCACTAAGTACAACTTAGGTGGTAACAGAATCCTTCAAGATCAAGTGACTTCTCATACTTGAGATCCTTCTCAGCGAACTCCAATTCATGCAATGTTATTTCTCTAGAGAGAGGTCCTCAACTTGTTGAGAATAACCTGGAAAACAAACTCAATCACAACCTCCCATAAGTGTCAAAACTTACATAAGTAAAAATGCATTGAAAATGATCTTCAAAAATTTGTCGAATCTCCACCACATCTTCTGCAAGGTTACCACTAGGGTTTTGTAAATCAAGGATCTACTCAGATTTGAGTTTGCATCTTAAATGTTGAAAATAAATTTGGTAGATGTCATGATCCTTCCTAAGATGTGCAACCATCCAACCCCAACCCTAAAAGAACTTAGTTGCGTGGAGAATTGCTGCCTCCTGCTAAGGAACCAGCCACACTCTCCATGTTGAGGGTGGGAACCCAAATCTAGACCCATGAAAGCACTACCCTACAATCAACAGATTTAAACATAGAGACGTTGAGCTTGAAGGAAGATTGAGTCTCATAGAGACAATCACTACTTATATGTATCCAAGTAGAGATGGGGAAGTGATCAAACCTAGTACTAGTCAAGCCAATGTGCATTGAACCTTCACTAGTAGATAAAAATGTGGCAACATGCGGCTTTGCATAAAATGAAAATCTGTCCACTGGGGCTTGTATGTGATGGGTACCACATTTCCAAGTAGACCATGTCTCCCACCTTGCCAATGCAAAATTCTTCTGATTGCAAACAATCTATGAGACACCAAAGTTTAAACAATCTTGTATGATAACATGTTTGTCACTCATCACCACGAATACTTGCATCACATCTTCCAACGGTCTCCATCTTACTCAACCATATTAAAATCTCCCCCAGTGACCCACTCCACTAGTGGGAGAGACCGTGCCAACCAATGCCACGAGTGTGTGTGGCTATTGGGGTCATTGGTGGCATAAAGTGAACAGAAACCCCACAGCTTCCCTGATAACATCACAATCATCCAACAACATGGAGACATGGGTTCCACTCCTTTGTCAAGAATACAGGGGACCCACCACGAAGCAACAACAAAAATAGCCGCCCCTCTACCCTCATGATCTGCAGCAACATACTTTCCAGTCCAGTCGTTCATGAGTAAATACAACTTAAACCCAATAAACTTGGACTTATTAAAGGCGGAGCATATCCAAACGAAGATTAGCCATGGTACGTGTGACAATGGCTCATCTATCATCCCTCAAACTTCCCCTAAAATTCCAGGCCGAGAGTTGTTTAATGGGCAACTCTAGTCAAGTCCCTGCTAGATCACCACAAAAGAATTAAGTTAAAGTATCTCCTTGGTAAGGGGGGCACCCACTGAGCAAATCACCTCATAAAATGGGCTGGAACAATGGAAGGAGGAGAGATGGGGGATGCCACCAAAGGAGCAGCAGGAGGCTCCAGACAAGGAACTTCAGCAATACCTCTAATAGCATCCTCTAAACCCGAACCCTGCTGAGACAGACCACACAAACCATAATCTGTCTTTACTTCAATCCAAAGGATCACATTTCCTTGCCTAATGCCTTCATGATTTATTGAAGATAACGCCCCTGCTTGTGATAATCTTTTCTGTTTTGAATGCAACAGGCTATGATTAAGATTCCTATTCCTTGCACGCCTTCATGATTTATTGAAGATAACGCCCCTGCTTGTGACAATCTTTTCTGTTTTGAATCCAACAGACTATGACTAAGATTCCTATTCCTTGTTTCATTCCCATTTCCATCCCCATCTTGACACTACATTGGTACATATATAAACAATATTATATGACTACTATATACTGGAGTGAGGTGGCTCCACATTTCTCATCCGCTGAAATCCTTATGCCCTATTCGTGACTCCTTTCCAATTTCCCATTCTGTTACTTGTTTCCCATTTCTGGCAACATAGCTATAGTATAGACTATTCTCTATAATCCGCAACCATCAGTTTCTTATTTTGTCATCAAGTTTGTGCATTTGTTCTTTTGGCACATGACCATAAGTAACACAGTCAAAGGCCTTCAATTGTATTATACTAGGCTTCCTACCAAACTGAGCCTCTTCAAGCATTGCATCTCTTACAGATTTGGCTGGGCATCTATTGATCGAATAATTATTAACAATATGCACTGCTTCACCCCACAATTCATTTGGGTCCTAGGACATTATTACATGGGTGAATTGTATTTAATTGATTTTTTTAATCTTAATTTTCTTAGTATCTATTATAACTTCGTTTACTAACATGCACTTCAAACAATGTTCAATTTAAAACTAACTCAAGTTGCTTTTCTTTACTTGGAAATATGAGTAAATCAGCTTTAAGTCATTCCACAAAATAAAGTACTTCTATTGGTACACAGCTTTAATCTACTTGTACCAACTTGTAACTCAGGCCTTTACTATCTTGTATTTGCAACAACATTTTTTCTATTTTCCTTGTCTATTCACATATTGCTGATGTACTTTCAAGTACAAAACTTGCTCCTTCATAGTTCTTACTTTTCGATACCTCAATTTAATCTGATGTTATCCAATCCTGTAATTTGTAAAAGGTTTAAATTTTAACCAATAAGAGAAAAGTGTGGTTTTCCCATATGTATATAATCTAGATAGATGGATTTAAATAACAGATATACATGTGGATTTATCTTGTTTGACATTTTCTTCCCAAATTTATGCTATGATTTTGTTTGCTGTATTTCTTTATTAAATCCATTTATGAAGTCGAACTTTGTTGACCACAGTTGCCTGGAAACATTTGCAACTACTGTGATCTGTGTTATTGGTAGATGTTCTGCCCCATAAAGTATCTACAGCTCAAAACCAAAACATACAAGGCTGCAGATAATGTGGCTGGAAGGGTGTGCATCAGCCGCTTACATCTCTCTATTCAGTATTTGCAACCCTTGTGAATTAGGGATCTCTCCTTTGTTATAGTTTTTTACAGTAGCGCAGTAGTCACTGAGTTGGGTGTTGCTCAGGGCAGTGTCACTCACAATAAAAAACAGTGTCAGTGGATTTAGGTATAAATAGTCTTCTTTGTCTGAAATTGCTTCTGAATTTATGGCATGTATAGGTTTGTTGCATTTCTTATCAACTAAGTGTACAAGATCTAATTTTGCTAAATATACTTTGGCTGAGAAAGATTTGTAATTACTGTGAGTACTATCTATCTACTGTACCAAACTAAAACATACAACGCTGAAAAACCTAGGACCATGTGCACCAGCCAGTTGGTCCTCTCTATTCATCACTCCCATTCCTTGTGAACTGGTGTCTACTTATTTAATATTTTCCAGTGTTTACAATAACAAAGTAGTCAGGTGTCTGACAACTAGAGAGGTTCTCTGCAAAATGCATAAATGCACCATTTGATTTATATGCAATGCAATGGAGGTTAGCTATCCTTCCTGATGTCCTTGGAGTGGCCATGTCATTCAGATCATGGTTACAACAGAATTAAATAGTTTGAACTTTGGAATCATGTTTTATACTGTGTTGAATCAATTAGTATTTTGAAGATGCTTTCGTAGCAAGCTTATTTTTCATTTGGTTTGAAATTGAAGTTGCCAATTTCTAATTTCTTTAGAAACTTGCCATGCCATGCTCAGATCAAAGGCTGTTGCAATTTTTCTTGTCAGAAATTAATGGTAGAAATAATTCTCTGAAGGGGTATGTTGATTGGTCTACAGGTGATATACATGGTCAATATTCGGACTTGTTACGGCTGTTTGAGTATGGTGGCTATCCACCTTTAGCAAACTATTTGTTTCTAGGGGATTATGTAGATCGTGGAAAGCAGAGCATAGAGACAATATGCCTTCTTCTGGCATACAAAATAAAATACCCTGAAAACTTCTTTCTCTTGAGGGGAAACCATGAAAGTGCTTCAATCAACAAAATTTATGGTTTCTATGATGAATGTAAGTGACGGTTCAAAGTTAAACTGTGGAAGGTTTTCATAGAATGTTTCAACTGTTTGCCTGTTGCTGCTCTTATAGATGATAAAATTCTATGTATGCATGGAGGTCTATCTCCTGATTTGAAGAACTTGGATCAGATCAGGAATATTGCCCGACCTGTAGATGTGCCAGACCAAGGTCTCTTGTGTGATCTTCTTTGGGCAGATCCAGATAATGATATTGGAGGGTGGGCTGAGAATGACAGAGGTGTCTCATACACCTTTGGAGCTGATATGGTTACTGAATTTCTAAAGAAACATGATCTGGACCTTATATGCCGTGCTCACCAGGTTTTTCTCTTAAACTTTCAGTGTCTTCCTGATTTCTATCATTTTATCATGATCTATGTCCTTTACTCTGTAGGATACTGTTATGCTTTTAACAGGTGGTGGAGGATGGCTATGAATTCTTTGCCAAAAGGCAACTTGTTACTATCTTTTCAGCTCCTAATTATTGTGGAGAATTTGATAATGCTGGTGCTATGATGAGTGTTGATGAAAGCTTGATGTGTTCTTTCCAAATTTTAAAGCCAGCTGACAAAAAGGGAAAGCCTGGATATGGTAGTATTAGTATACCACTGCAAGGCACTCCACCTCGCAAGGTGAGCTACTATAGAAGCTAGTTATTCTTGGGGATGATACTTTTGTTCGTTGGTGCTGAACAAATGTTTGCTTTAAAAGCAAAATTTTATACGTTACTTCATTTTCATCCTACCTTTTGGATATCCCTATAAGTTGGAAGATTACATTCCATATATGGCTTTGTTTATGTTATAATTTATGAATGTGCAGCCCTAAGATCAGTGTTTCCAGCTTTAAGAATACATTTCTGCATTGACACTGTATCAGGTGTGACAAATACACGAGGTCATGTCTAAGTTACTCAAAAGCTGCTTGCAATCTCATATATTGAGAAAAAAATGAAATGAGTAATTTAAAAATATGTATTAATTTGCTAGATGCATTTGGAACTCATACAAATTGGCTTTTCTAGAACAATGGTAATATGCAAGTATTTATGAGAGTTGAAAATTTTCATTCTTAACTTTCTTTTCTACTATATTTGCTAATTTATAGTTCAGGTTCATCCTTGCTTCAAGCAAGAATAGACATTTTGAAGTGCCTTGAAAATGTGTTCCAGGTGTTAACTTGCAGTAAAGAGTTGATATTTTATTCTTCCATCTTTATTGATGAGGCATGTTTGCAATTTAGGGGCCCAAAGGTTAGAAGATGAGAATGTCACTCCTGTAGGGGTGCAACGGCTATGGATTTGACTCATCAACAGAGCCATTGAAACGAAGGAATGTGCATGCATGTCCCATTGATCTGGCGATGCCAAGAATACAGAATTTGAGAATTTGTGTTTGTTGATCAGAGGCTTGAAAATAGGTTCTTAGGAAGCAGTCTTCAATGTGCGATATGGAAAGTAGATAAGGATAGGCGTATGGAGATTTAGGATATAAGAAATGTATTGGAGAACTGGAAGAAACAAGGGATGCATAAATACTGAAATTCAAATGTACTATATTAATCGCAAGCTTGGCTTTTAAGAAGGCATTCTATGAGGCCATGTTTGTAAAAGGGGGCTTCCATCACAGGTTCTATTGTGCTACAGATATTTCCTATGCCCACTAGCTTTTGCTTGCTTAAATTATTGTTTTGAAGATTCTAGTCAAGTTATTCTTGGGTGTTAATGGAAGTTTGCTTCTGGATTTTTTTTTACTTTCACATATTGGCCCTACTTCTTTCTATGGTGGTTGGTCTCCAACCACATGATACGATAGCTGCAAATGTTGATGCCTTGAACTAAGTAGTTTCAATGTAAAGCTTCAGATGGTTTAGAAGTTAGTACACAATCGAGAATCTTTTCCAAGTCGTATGCATAATGATATGTAAAAGTTGTAAATTTCGTTTGTAGAGATTGCTTTCAAAATTCTATTAATATGGTCGACTATGTACATAGCATAGCAGTTTTTACAGGAAAGGCTGGCTGCACCAGGTGCCCTAGCACTAGCTTGAGGATATATGCCACATTAACTCACTATCGGATTACCATATTCAAAACCATAAAAGCTCAGTGCCACGTGGTGTAAGAAAGAAAGTTCATATGTCCAGAAATTTGTTATTGGCATCCTTATAGGTGCACAAATAAAAAAATATAATCACCGAAATAAAAATAAAAATTATAAAAGTCAAGCTGATGCGGGCATCAATCCAGTGGCCATCATCCTTGAGGGGCATTAACATCCCGATTGTCATTCTCACTTACTGTTTTAGATGCTTCTCTGCTTGAAATATCAACACTGCAATTACTGGAACTTTGACCTTTGGTTGCCTGGGAGGAGGGCTAGGAGGCCAGCTATGTCAGTGCTCATAATGCTTCCTCACGAGTCCATGACCCGATTTGTGTGGTGCCGAGGCCGACCAACACTTTTGTGATTGTTGAGAACGGCCTGACGGAGTCGACTTTTCATGGTTATCCTGGGGCATGGTGCATGGTGTTTAACCCCTGTAATACAAAAGCTAGCAGAGGTGAGATATATGTCTAGTTTGACTTTTGGACTGGGACACAGTAATATGCAAGGAGATTATCACACATTGCTACTGTCATCCCATGGGAAAACTAATCTACGGAGGTTTGATTAATACAATATTGTTTCTTTTTTCCAAATAAAAGATAAGTTTCAATCTTGACAAGCTGCCACACAGAACGGAAGTCTAGAGAGTACGATTGTATCGTATCTCCCAGAAGAGTAGATTTGCAGATGGGACTTGTGGAAAACATGATTACACAATATCAAAACCCTCCATCACACTTAATTTGCAAAAGCGCAGAACCAAATAATTATCCAGTTGGGGTTATTGCAAAAGGGGCATTTGTGGTGAGGCATACCTCGATGAACAAGGTAGTGGTTTGCAGCCACGCCTCCCGATATATGGACTAGGTAAATAATACTTTCTTAGTTCAGTCAGGGATTTCTAGCCACTCAAGGAAACAGCCAAGTGCTCTGTTTAGTTTTCAAATGCCAACACTTGCTCAATCACACCAAGGATATCGGTCTCTCTGCAAGCTACCAATGGCCATCAGCGGGCTTAATACTTCAAAATGTCTTAGACATGTTCCACTTCCTATCCTCCCACGAATTCCTCATTGGACTAATGCTCGACCTAAAATATAAATAATAAAGCACTAGCCTCTTTATTCAGCATTGTTGAGTCTGATTCTATCTTGAAGCTCAAGCCTAATGGATCGTTTTTTTTAAGAATTGAAAACGTGTAGAATATTTTGATCCCACTTCTAAGCCCACAATGGCAAAACTCGAGGAGTTACAGTGAAAGTATTGTTGTTGAAATCAGACCAGATGGAATGCTGGTAGAAAGAGAGGCCAAAATGAAAGTTGTATCCCTGCGATTGCAGGAAAGGCTCAATGGCCTTCCTAGCCTTTTAGATGCTCCCAGCTACAAAATGCCTGCTCGGATAATGTTGAAACTATGCTTAGTTGTCACTAATGTTGAAACACAATTTCCGATTAATACCGAGATCATCCAAAACTCTAATGATCCATTTAGCGCATTGACTTCGGGGGAACCACCACGACCTTCAAAATTTGGCCCCTTGGTGGCACCATATAAAACCTTTTAGCCTTTTATATACAAGGAGGCCAACATGATAAAATGATGGCAAACAATATTTAGCATGCTGCAGAGCATTTAATGCGGTTGCAGCAGGTTTGATGACTGTCGGATTTTGAGCTGCTTGAGATCCAACAAACATATATCTTGACAACAAACATCTTCATGCACATTTGGAAATACACCTCTAGTTGGGAAGCTTGGAACGCAAAGCGCATTGGGAATCATGAATATGTTATTGTCATTGGTAAATAAATGTTCAAGAAAGAATATTGGCCATTTCTTGAGTTAGTATTCCTTTTACTAACGGCCATTCCTTGAGTTAGTATTCCTTTTAATAATTTTTGCCAGGTCCTTATAGGCCTATGCATTGAAAAATGGAACCCGACTTATTTGTGCTAACTTGAGTCACTAATACTTTTTGAGATTTCAGATGGTATTGGAGCTAAGTAACTCATTGATAGAGATCCTCATCATAGGGATTGGATTAGAATTATTGGCTTCCTTGTTTCAACTATTTTATGATCTTGTTTTACTTCTTTTTTCCTTCAAATGGAAGCAATTTGTTACTAAGTTATCTTAGTTTTGCTTTTTTCAAATGGAAGCAATTTGTTATTCAAATTATCAAAAGGAAGGAAGTGGTCTACCAATTGCTTGGGCCAAACACTCAAATTGGGAAGAGAAGTGGTTTAGGGATTGCTTGGACCAAACACTCCAATCAGGAAGGGAAGTGGTTTAGGGATTGCTTGGACCAAACACTCAAATTGAGGAGGGAAGTGGTCTAGCAATTGCTTGGACCAAACACTCAAATTGGGGAGGGAAGTGGTCTATCAATTGCTTGGATCAAACACTCAAATTTGGAAGGGAAGTGGTTTAGCAATTGCTTGGGCCAAACACTCAAATTGGGAAGGAAGTGGTTAACTCAGACCAAACACTCAAATTGTCTTCCCCTTGAGGTAAACACTCAAAGTGTCTTCTCCTTAGAGGTCTAAACAAAGATACTATTTATCAAATTGTCTTCTCCTTGAGGTAATAACTCAAAGTGTTTTCCCCGTGGAGGTCTAAACAAAATAATATTTATTAAATTGTCTTCCCCTTCGGGTAAACACTCAAAGTGTCTTCCCCATGGAGGTCTAAACAAATTAATATTTATCTTGCTTTCCCCTTTTGAGGTCAAAATAATATATATATTGAGATTGACTAAACACTCAAGTTGTCTTCTCCTTGAGGTAACACTCAAATTGTCTTCTCCTTGAGGTTTAAACAAAATATTATATATTTGCTTTTCTCTTGAGGTCTAAACAAAATAATATATATCTTGCTATCTTGATATCGACTAAACACTCAAGTTGTCTTCTCCTTGAGGTAAACACTCAAATTGTCTTCTCCTTGAGGTCTAAACAAAATAATATATATCTTGCTTTCCTCTTGAGGTCTAAACAAAAAAATATATATCTTGCATTCCTCTTGAGATCAAAATAATATATTATCTTGCTTTTCTCTTGACGTCAAAATAATATATATCTTGATGAGATAGTTAAGGAAAACTATGGCTTTTGAAATGAAAAAACATTTATGTAGTGAGACATATTCAACCCTACATGGAACATTATAGTGGTTGATGTCTTGTAAGGGTGGTTTTGATCAAACCTTTAAAAGTGTGACCCCGAGTGGTGAAACAAATATATATATATATATATATATATTTTGTTTGAAAAGCATGGCTAAATAAAGTTGCATAAGTATTTGTTTGTTACTCAAATTGTCTTCCCCTTGAGGTAAACACTCAAAGTGTCTTCTCCTTAGAGGTCTAAACAAGATAGTATTTATCAAATTATCTTCTCCTTGAGGTAATCACTCAAAGTGTCTTCCCTGTGGAGGTCTAAACAAGATAATATTTATTAAATTGTCTTCCCCTTTGGGTAAACACTCAAAGTGTCTTCCCCTAAAAGGTCTAAACAAAATAATATTTATCTTGCTTTCCCCTTTTGAGGTCAAAATAATATATATATTGATATTGACTAAACACTAAAGTTGTCTTCTCCTTGAGTTAAACTCTCAAATTGTCTTCTCCTTGAGGTCTAAACAAAATATTATGTATCTTGCTATTCTCTTGAGGTCTAAACAAAATAATATATATCTTGCTATCTTGACATCGACTAAACACAAGTTGTCTTCTCCTTGGGGCAAACACTCAAATTGTCTTCTTCTTGAGGTTTAAACAAAATAATATATATCTTGCTTTCCTCGAGGTCTAAACAAAAATATATATATCTTGCATTCCTCTTGAGATCAAAATAATATATATCTTGCTTTTCTCTTGACGTCAAAATAATATATATCTTGATGAGATAGTTAGGCAAACTATGGCTTTTGAAATGAAAAGACATTTATGTAGTCGGGCATATCTCAACCCTACATGGAACATTATAGAGTGGTTGATGTCTTGTAAGGGTGGTTTTGATCAAAGCTTTAAAAGTGTGACCCCAAGTGGTGAAACAATATATATATATATATATATATATATATTGTTTGAAAAGCATGGCTAAATAAAGTTGCATAAGTATTTGTTCATTACTCTTTTTAAGGTTGGACTAGGGAAGCATAAATCCATAAAATAAAATTAAAGTTGGACTAGGGAAGTGTTATCCCTTGACATGCAGTGGTGATTTGATAATTGATGTTTACATGAACTTCCATCACATCCAATAGGCACATTAATGAGATAAATGGTTTACCTATGGATATTTGCTAGATACAATTTCAACTTGCTCATCACCATGTTACGTGCTAGAGATTGATGAGACATTTAATTGACACCAGTGTTATTACGATGAGGGGTTGATGTTGTTAATTTGTAATGGCTCATCAATATTAGATTGTTGTTTCATAACTAAAGATGCATTGCGGTATGGTTATAATTCTTTCTTTAGATAATTGTTGCGTTGTGAGTCAAGTGTATCCATAAGGATTCAAGTAAGTGTGACACTCATTTCACACCATTAACAATATTTTACCTCGCCATTTTTCATGCCATCCCATTTTACTATCCCTTTCATCCATTTCCATCATGTCCACTTTTTGTAATTGACTTATGGTATGTTAGGTTCCAAGGTTTTTATACTATTTCCATGTATGAATGCTTAAGCCAATGTTAAAAGAGTTGAAATATTCTAAGGTTAACGCAACTAAATGATAAATGTTATATATATGAGCAAAACCCCTTTACATTCAAGAGGTTATTTGTGTCTCAGATATCAAAACCAAATCTAAAGCAAAGGGGGCTAAAATAAAAGAAAAAATAAAAAAAAGGATTGCAAAACAGGAAGGGCAAGGAAATGATAACTTGAGAAAAAAACACTAATTTTTGAGACACACACATTGAATAAAAATCATTAATTCCTAGCTCTTGTAAGCTGAGGGGTAGACCTAACACTTTGTCGCATTTATATGATGGTCAATTTGCAAACATCCTCTCCTGAGAGCCACATTCATGTCATCACCCTCACCTTAGAAATTTGGTAAATGCACAATGTCTTAGGGATTACAATCATGTATTACAAGGTTAATTATATTTACACATGGTAATTCTAAGGTTAATGGGATAATTAGTTAAAATGTGATTGGGTTAATTAGAAAAGTGCACCTGCTAACCTTTCATGTTAATGTTTTACATTATTTGAAGTTTTTTTCGTAAGTTATATATTGTTGGGTCTTCCTTAATTAACGCCCCAACAAATCACACTATCTAACACTGGGCTTGATGTTCTATGGTTGACTGATAGCACCCCTTTTGATGATGTGTCATGAATGGTTTAAGGCACATATAAACATCTATTGGGCATATGTGAGATGACCAACCATCTTTTTCAATGTAGTGATGGTTTAGATGAGTTGGTATGTGTGAGATGGCCAACCATATTTTCTAATGTATTGATGGTTTGGATGAGTTGGCATGAATTTTGACTACCTATTAGTCCTTTAGCATAATTCTTGACGAGTTTGATGGTGAGAGAACCTACCACTGATGACTATAAGTCTCAAGGCACTCAAATGACTCTAGAATCTTATCCCAGAATAAATGATCTGAATTCGATGGGATAGAATCCGTTGGAAGGAGGGCATTAAGGTATCCCCCATCAACCAACATGAGGTACTCAACAACGCTGTATAATGTGGAAGGACTCGAACAAGATGTGCACGAACCAATAATAGTACCAGGATTGGCCGACATGCAAAGTCAAGACAATTGAGGAATGGCCGACTCAGGCTTCAAATTCCTTTGAACAAGAGCATAAAGGAAAATGGTGACTGAATGTAGGTAGCATAGACACGATATACAAAACCGGGACATCTCTGCGACACAGGAGGCATCAACAGAGGCTTCATAGGGACTGGAAGCTTAACTAGTCGGTGGAGATAAACTCAGAGAAACGAGTACAGCTCCTAAAGTCAAACTATTAACCCAACCAACGGATGTGATATACAGTGCTCTGTTCGAAGGCGATATGACTCAACTGCTGCCAAAGATAACATCTTTTCCTGTCCGGCTTTTTGGTTTTTTAATTTTTTTTGGATTTTTTCAGATATTTTGAAAAGCTTGAAAAAGAATAAAATTACTTTATAGTTACAAATCTAGGAGGAGATGAGTGTTAAGAGGCAAACAAACTAGTTCCAAGCAGCGGAACATACCTATGCTCAATGCAAGGAAACATGTGCAGGATAACAACACTCTGGGGAAAGTCTCCTTCTGATAAAAAATGGGGAATCAAACTGCAAAAGATATATAAAAAAAGCTCTGCTTGGCTAGACATGAGACAAATTCGAGCTATATAGCTGATAATCAAAGTCAGGGACGCTAACGTAAGGCTCAATAAGGCAAGCAAAACTCATGATAATGCAATTACAACTTGACATAGACAAGGGAGTCCTGGGGAAATGGCTAGCATAAAGTTCAAGATGAGTATGAAGCTCTTTCTCAAAGTCATAGCGGTACTATACAAAGGACTCCCACGCCCTAAATGAGAAATGTTGGCATCGGAACCAAATGCAAAATAAGATCTAACTAGGGTACCCATGGGTGGGAAAGCTCTACCATTCACAACATGTCACTTCTAAAAGTAGTAAGAAGGTTCCGTGACAAGATGGAATGGGTTCATACCTAAGGTTAAGATGAAATGGTCATAAGGTTATGCAAAGTGAAAACTGATGTGACTCACCTAACCTAAATGCCAGTTTAGACATAATACTTGAAATATGCACGAATGGGTCAAAGCCACGGTGAAACCACACTCAAAGCAAGCTCCCACAACATTAAATTAGTTCAAATGGTCCAAAACCGGTCAGAAACGATAAAAAACTTAGAAAGTGGGTAAAAATTTCAAATTTTTTCTATAAATAGTGAAAAATTTAAAAATTTTTCATACTATTTGAATGTTTTACCCAACATAGTGCATTTGAGCTCAGAACTTCTGAAGCGAATTCTGGGAGCATCGTCCAGCGGAATCCCTCCACGTTTGATCCAGGTAGAATCTCATGCCTCTTTCTTTCATTTTGATGCAAAATTTTTAAATTTTCATGGTCAATTTAATTCTTTGAGCCATTCCAACTTGGGCGTTTCGGCCCACGCAGAAATCAAGATTTTTTTCGCGTATAGGGCTTGGCATACGCAAAAAATTCCCTGAAACCCGCGTACATACGCGGCTGTTTTGCAAACAGTTGCATACAGGGCCGCGAACAAGGTTTTAAAGGGCAAATCATGATCAAATTTTTTTTTTGGGTGCAAAATGGTACCAGAGTGGAGAGAGAGAGAACATGGTGATGTTGAGGAACTTGCTCAAGCTAATCTCATGGCTCAACAAGTATTACGGGCATGTGGTTTGTATAAGTTTTGGTGTCTGACAACCTGAGGGCCAAACTAGGACTACTCCAGCTGCTAGTAGACTATTGGGATCCAGAGTCTGAAACATTTAAGATAGATGGGATGTCACTCAACATTGAGGTTGAGGACATATACTTTATCACAGGTTTGTCCCGACGAGGGGAGGTGGTGAACCTCTGATCCCGTGGGCTAGGAGACGTTTTGACCATAGATGAGTACATAGCTGTGTACTATTTTTCGAATACGGAGAAGGTTGGGAATCGAATCCCGACAAATGCTATTCAGATTCTGGGGCTGAAAGCCATACTTTTGGCACTAGGCAGGATTGTAGGTTTGGATTCACTCCACCAGGCCTCATGACTAATGATGTTCTATGCGGTAGAGTGCATGCGACTTACAGTATATGACTGGAGTACTACGTTGCTGAGCAACATGAAACAACAGCTCAGTAACTGCAAGATGGGTAGAGTGTGGAAATTTGGGTTTGGCAGCATACTGAGCACATTTTTCTTTGAGCAGGTGACAGGGCTAAGCCCTAGGGTAGACATTGCTCCACATGGAATCAAGGATCCATCCCAACGATGCTGGGCTAATGTCATGCGCAGACTGGGAGGTGGAAGGGTGGATAACCCCTACCCAACAGAGTTCTTTCCATGGTGGCGGAGATAGATCGTCTCCATAGACAACTACCCCTATGCACAGACAGACTTCCATGGAGACCCAGATATGCCCCTACCACCAGGAGCGGCTTATGGAGACATAGGTAAAGAATCAAAACCCACTTTTTTAAAATTTTGAAATATTTAATTTTTTTTGTGTTTTTTGATATATGAACTCAAAAGACATGCTTTTGGTGTGACGACACATAGTGATAATCTGTCATGTATATGCATATGTAGGACCACGATGGCCAGATGGCTTTCCTTGTCATCGACGGAGGGGAAGAGGTGATGATATTATGGGTGCAGATGCGGAGCAGACGCTCCAAAGCATCCACATGAACTTTGTTCGTTTGACACATAGAGTACCCATGGCGCAAGTCGAGGACTTGCTTGAGGCCATGCAGCGCCAGGTGGTGGGAGTAACATAAGCATGGGTTCGACTATTTTGCCGGCTAGCTAGAGCCGTAGTGTGCTATCATGATCAACACCCTCCTTCACCTCAGGCTTAGAGACCTGGGTGTATATGTTTTGTATCACCGTGTAGTATGTTTTGGTGGCTTGGAAGCCCCAGTTTTGTATATGACACTTATGTATTATGACATCACTTTTTAAAGTTAATGAAAAACTTTTATGATGATCGATTTTTATTTTATTTACATGTGTGTAAAATGTGTTTGTGATATGCTTATGGTATGTGAAACAAATGCCAATCTAACACATAGTTAGCATATGAGTAAGCAACTTGATTAAAAATTCTTGGAACATGAATATATGTTATACTCTCAAATTGTCGTTCTAGCAATCTAACACGTAAGAATCTTCGTAGCAATGTTGAATCCCTAATGCAATACAAGCCATTAAGCTATGAAACCACTAACTACGAATCAAGATGTACCTCAAGAGAATGAACACCATGTGAAATGGCATCACACAATAACTCAATGACGACACTATATTCAACAACATTGTTTGAGGCAGGCCATAAACATATGCCTCCTGAAGACAATACTTGACCTGTAGGAGTATAGATCATCTAAGCAGCCGAAGCTGAGTTTTGAGAGTGGCATCTAGCACCATCAGCGAATCCTATGTAAATGGAAGACTCCATCGACATCTGCCATAATAAACGAAAGCTAATCAACAAACCCGATCACCATAAGAAAACCTAACTATGCAATGCAAAACTGTACAATAATATACAACAATCATTCTTGGTTGAAGATCATGCATAGTATTTTTTAAGATAGAGCCCATTTCTAGGCTCCGCCAAGGCTGTCCCTTCATAATCAACCAACTCACAGGTGCATTTCTCTAAGACTCGTTTAACCACGTAAGGACCATGACACATGGGATTAAATTTTCTTGCCCCCAAGGGTTCTTTATCTTGATCCCACAAAAGGACCAAATCACCTTCACTAAACTTCCTCGGACTGATAGAATTATCATATTGAACCTTAACACGATGCTTGTTAACCTCTAGATCCACTAAGGCATCTCGGCGCTATTTATCAAGCTGCTCTATGTGGACCAAACGCTCTTCCAATGCGAAGTGTCTGGTAAAAGCTTCACAACTAGATTCAAAGAAGGGATTTCACATTCAACCGATAAAACTGACTCCACCCCATGCACAAGCTGATAGGGAGAAAAAATGGTGGCAGTATTAACCATGGTTCTATAGGCCCACAAAGCAGGATACAACATGATATGCCAGTTATTCTTGCTTTGTGTGATGGTTCGTTGGAGAATAGACTTAAGTGACTTGTTCACTGCTTCAACCTGTCCATTCTCTTGAGGGTAATAAGAAAAGGAGTGCTCTTGCTTATATCTTAACTTGTAAGGAAACTCTTCCATCATTTTGTTTTGAAAGTGCCTACCATGGTCAGTGACAATCTCTTTCGGAATGCCGAACTGGGTGATAATATGGTTGAAAAGGAAATGCGTGGTTGTCTCACCATTGGATTTAACTATGGGCATAGCCTCTGCCCATTTCGTGAAGTAATCAACAGCTACAATAATATGATGATAGCCCCCAGCCGAGGCTGGGTTGCAATCCATAAAATCAAGCCCCCACTTGGTGAAGGGACCAGAGGTGACAATAGGATGCAACAGGTCCGGATGCGAGTGCATATTGCGTGTAAACACCTAGCAAGGGTGGCACTTCTTGACCGCATTAATGCAATCTTTGAAGATAGATAACAAAAAATAGCCCACTCTCAAGATTTTTTGGGTTGTAGAAATCCCATATAAATGACCACCACACGCCCCTCCATGGTAATCATTAAGCACAACCTCAGCCTCATCACGGGTTAAACAATGACGTAAAATGGAATCTACCCCATGACAGTACAAAGTGTTATCCATTATGAGGTAGTTCTTAGCTACATGACGTAATCGTCATTGCTCATCCCATGAGAGGTGAGTAGGGACCTTAAATGTTTGCAAATACATGATAATATCCCTGTACCAAGGGTCCACAATTGAGATGAGAAATATATGCTCATCGAAAAAAGAATCCTGATAAACCTCCTCCTCCTCCAAGTTTGGGAAATTTGATATGATCTCCACAAAGATTAATTATTTTTTTGATTTTGCCGAAACTAATTCGAGATCAAACTCTTTCAAAATCACAATCCATCTATTATATTCCCCCCCAATCATCCTTCTAGTGAGGACGAACTGAAATGGATTGATATGAGCTATGACCAAAGTTTGGCGAAGGAGAATGTAATGTCTCAAACATTGAACCACATGAATGATGGCTAAGGATAGCTACTCCACATGGGAATAGAGAAGTTTTGGATCAATAAGGTTTTGGCTCAAATAATATATGACATGCTCATGGAGCTCCTCATCCTTTTGAACCAAAACCATACCAACCGTCTCCTGAGATGCGGCCACATAAATCAAGAAATCACGGCTATAGTCTGGTGGACTAAGCACGGGGGCCATTGCTAAGGCTCGCTTAAGAGCATTGAAAGACTCCTGGGCTCACTCAGCCTAGTAAAAAAGGGTGTCCTTCTTCAACAAACACATAAAGCCTTTAGTCAAGTTGGGAAAATTAACCACGAATCTTCGCAAGAAGTTCGCCATACCTTGTAAACACTGAAGGTGTCGAATATTACGTGGAGGAGACAATTGAAGTATTGCCTCAACCTTTAAAGGATCGACTCTAATACCCTCCTTGGATACGATGGATCCTAGTAAACGACCAACTATCACGCAAAAGATGCACTTATGAGGATTTAAACGAAATTGATAATGACGACATCTTTCGAACACTAATCTCAAATGATATGAATGACGCACTCTCAAACGATAGTGAGCAGCGAGATCATCCAAATATACTTTGATAATCATTTTAAGATTATGAAATATTAAGGTCATGGCCCGCTGAAATGTAGCTCTGATGTTTTTAAGGCCGAAGGGCATCTTTCAATATGCAAAAGTACCCCAAGGAAAAATAAATGCGTTCTTATGTTGATCCTGGGGCTTAATTTAAATTTGATTATATCCAGAAAAGTCGTCCATAAAAGAAAATACCTCACTTCCCGCACACTCATCCAAAATTTGGTCAATAAATGGTGTAGAAAAATTATCCTTAGGATAGGCTTGATTTAAGTCACGGAAATTAGTGCATATTCGGATCGCTCCCTGCTTCTTATCCACTGGAATGAGATTTGAAACCCACTCCGTCAAGAGAATGGGATAGATAAAACCAACTTTAAGCGGTTTTTCTATCTTAGCTTTAATGGTGGGTGCTTTTCTAGTATTCACAGCACACAAACGTTGTTGAACCGGTTTTGCATCCGGATAGGTCTTGATTTCATGTTCGACAATAAGAGGGTCTATACCTGGAATTTCTTCGTATGACCAAGCGAAAATGTCAGGAAACTCTTTAAATAGTTCTGTATACTCTTTGATCTCATTGGGGGAACAACTTGCCCTAATGCAGACATTATCAACCTTGCTAGGATCACGAGAAATATTGATAGGAATTGTTGGTGACAAATTATCCATATTCCAATCATTCATCTAACTAGGAGAGCTTAATGGGACCACGGGGCTACCAATTTTCTCGCTAAGAATCTCCCTAAATTCATCACACTCCAAATGATCGAGCTTAGGAAGGAAATACGATCGATGATGCAATTCTTCCCAAGATTGCTCAACCCTAGACATGGCCTCAAGAATAGCTTTGTCTGACGAAAAAACATTATCGAGGCAGTCATGAGAGTGCAATGACTCTACTGGCAATGCAGGCAGCACATAAGAGTCCTCCTCCTCCGTCCGCGAAGAGGAAGGACTAGGCTCTGCAACCTGATCAAGATTCGCTTGATACGCCACCATTGTTGCAGGCAACGACATGTCTGTCTCGACAGCCACACTCGAAGTACTTGGTGAAGGAAGAATCCAAGGATCTTCCATATGGGTAGTGCGAAAAGAAACCAAATTCGACGAGGATGAAGCCCCACCAAGACTAGACCCAATCATAAGGATGGGCATAGGACAACTAAAGGTTCCCATAAGAAAAGGATACATACCCACACCCGCATTCTCAGTTGCTGGCTGAGAATGATCGATAATCAGGATAGAGGTTCCCAATGATGCATTGACACTCGGATTATGGAATGACTTTTGATCAATCCTAACAATTTTCCCATTAAACGGAAAGCATACCACTTGAAATAGGGAATAAGCTACCGCTTGCATAATGTACATCCAATTCCTACCCAACAAAAGATTGTTGTCAAGGGGCGCATCAACCACCTCGACCTCAATCGCGACGGTCTTCCCTCCCAATTGTACCTCTAGAGAAGGAAGTATACCGTGCGGTTGAAACGATCTACCATCGAAAACCGTAAACATGTTGGTAGATTGAGACAACGTGGGAGAACCTAAGCCCTTCCAACAAGACAAATACATCCCAGAAGAAACAATGCCTTCATCAATGACAGTACGCATGACGGTGTTGTTGATACACTCTACATGAATCAAAAGAGACACGTAGTAAGGAAAGTGAGGCTGTACTCCCATGGTTTCAAATTTGATAATGGAAGAAGAGCTAGTGTCACTAACCCTAAGAGTAGACAACAAGGATTTCCTCTGCAGAGGACAAGTCTTAATCACTTCTAACGTGGACATCGTACAAGGAGTCTGGCCCAAATCCTCGACAACTGAATAGTTCTGGGCGGCTCAGGCATTAGGATTGTGCCCCAAATGCTTTAAGAATCCCTTAGTAATGTGAGGTGGAGCTTTAGGTTTATCTGTAGGCTTTTCGATTCGCAAAGGACTCTCGGGTGGGGAAGGTTCTTTCCCAAGGTTTGGTTGTGACGAACCATAATCTTTCTCATGAGTCACAACCTTAGCATCTCTCACTATGTTGATGTAATCGTGACCACCAGTGGCCTCCAACGGGTTTTGAGTTCCACCAGATGCACAACCAGGATCAATGGTCCTTGAGTTCATATTTTGATTATTGGGTAAGGGATTAATAAATACAGCTGGGCCTTGTGCTATGAACTTCAAGGAATCCTCCATACGAGGGCACAAGTGAGTGAGGTGATCATCCTTACACAACTTATAAGGAAACTTCACCTTATGTTTAGACTGCTTGTCCCCCACAGCATTATTAGTGTTCTTGCCATTATTATTAGCATTTTCATTCTTATTCCCACACTTACGATTATTTTTTCCTTTTTTCTTATTCCTTTCAGGCTGCTGGTTGCCCTTCAGGTTCAACGTTTGCACGTAGAGTACACCCACCGATTGGGTAGGTTAAGATGAAGTTGTAGCTTGTCCCGATGCAGACTGATTAATCGATAACTGGCTCTCTTGTTTTGTAACCGAGTCTGCAAGTTTGGTACTAGTGGAGTCGACAATACCATCAACATGTGGCCCAGGTTTGATCTTGGGGTCAAAATTGGATATTGGAGCATTTGGAATAATCTCATACAAAAGTCCGGATTGAGCATAGATCAAATACAACTCTTGAACCTTAAATATAGCTTGTTCCTCGTTTTGAACTTCAGATGTAGAAACATCCTTCACGATGTAAGGTAACAATGAATTGAGGAACCATTCAAGAAGACACTCTGGTGGTATAAAGGCTTTAATTAATAGTTTCCGTCTATGCCACTCTTGAATATGATCTGAAATGTGTGTAGCTTTTTCTTGCTGGAAGGTCGACAAGAGTTTGGTACCAACGTCGTAACGTACGGGTAGCTGGAAATGATTAAGGAAAGTCATGGAAAGGTCATCAAAATTAGCATAAGCCCCCCCCGGTAACTCTATATACCATCTCGCCGCAGGACCCGTGAGGGTGCGTTGAAATATCCTCAAACAAATGGAATCGTCGTGTAAGGAATTGGAAGAGAACCAAAGGTGGAAAGTGGTGACATGCTCACCAGGATCTTCACCAGCCTTACCTTCGAACTTGGGAATGTATGAATGAAGCTTGGTAGGGATCTCCAACCATGCCAGGTTATGAGACACAGGATCATTCATCAATCTCGACAAGTCAGGTAAGTTCAATGTCGCAAGGAAAGGGAGCCTAGGTTGAGCCGGTTGATGCCACGCTCCTTGGTAGTGTTGATTAATGTAAGGTTGATTGCTATAAATACCATGGCCTTGGTAATAATAACCTCCTCTAATTTGACCCATGAAGGGCTGCATGGAAGCATTGTGATGTGGGGTACCTTGATTATGAGGTGCTACAAAGCCATAATTGGAAGAGTAAGCGGGTTGTTGATACCAGTACCCATACGGTTGATATTTTTGTCCATACTGCGGTCCATAAGAATGTCCATGGGAAGGTCCATAAGGTGTTCCAGGAAATGGTCCATAGTTAGGTATACGGGGAGCTCCATGAGCTGGAACATGAAACAATCCAGAAATAGGTACATGACCTGCTGACACAATAGGAGGTACTCGGCTCTGTGATGCTATTGTGTTAGTAGTCGCAGAACGAACATGGCTAGTAGCAATATTCTAACCTGAAGGCCCACGTGAATTAGGGGGAGGATGGGTCGTTAAAAACACATTCAAAGGAACGAGGTTTGAAGATGATGGGACATGTGAAGGATTGTAAGTGGCGTTCCCAATGTTCACACGTCTCGATTCTGGTATCCGAATAGAGTTACTAACACTAGGCCTAGGATGAGAATGTGAAGATGCCTCCACCATAGGGATGGAAGGTGCAATGTGACTGGTGCCCCCAAACCTCTCCACATGGAAAGGAATGGGAGTTCCCCCAGGCGTAGTGCTAGGGTCAACTTCCGACTCGACATGATATGCCGGATCAGGCTTGAGGATATCAGGCATGCCATATCTAACATTACTAGTGCTTGTGGGCTCATAGTGAGTCTTGTCGCACGGAAGCCAATACTGGCGACTTGTGAATGAGGGATCATAAGAAGACCGTGAAGGATGCTCGTGCGGTGGATCATATGTGCTAGTAGGATATTCCTCCCCAACCTCATGAGGTGGAGAGGACATCTCTGGAATCTCATCCTCATGATCTTCCATGGTATGTGAATCAAAGTGAGAAGTAGTTCGCCCAGACTGTCTGGTTCCTCTCGCAAAGGAGGAGGAGACGTGGAAGGCGGAAGTCCTTCTAAATGAAAATAACAGCAAGGTTCTGTGCCTGAATCCACAATGACTCAAAAAATAAAAGACTCAATCTAATTACGCAACCTAGGAAAACTAGCGTGCACAGAGCATACACCTAAAAATGTAAAGCCAAATCACAAGCAAACAAAAGGTAGGATATGCGAGCTCCCGAATGAAGCAAGTATGTCTTGCCTAGGAGAGGCTTGAGACTCCCATACACAACAATTGGAGATTCGTAACCAATTATAGTGGCCCTCAACTTCAACGCATATAGTGACTGTGCTGTTCGACCTCTACCTGGCCATGACACTTGCATAATAACCTCTGCAAATACCCCCTCGATAACCTAGGTAAGGCGACTAAGGTCACCTCAATATAATCAATGCTCAGGCGGACAGTCATAGGTGGGATTTACTGTATGGGCAGGGTAACAAAGGCTGAATCTTGAAAGCACAACTCGTACCCCAGGGGTGCACCAGCCAATACCTCAAATGCCTCTAGATACAAATACAATCTTGAAAATATCTCCGGTGCTAATCAATCACAATCATGGGTCATCCCAATCATAATTTCTCACACTGCCTTGCGCTTAACTCCCTTGTAAGAGGACGATCCTGAGAAACACTAATTATACCAAGGATTTCACACTCTCACCTGGACAGACACCTAATTGTTTTGTTTAGTGGTCTTGGAGAATTAACTCACAATGAACTATTCCAAGACCCTAAAACCTAATCTTGTTGATGCACCCTAGAAAAGAAAAGAGTGTAATTCATTTTATTATGCGTTGATTTTAATTGGATTTATTACTCAAAGGGTAAATGGACATGCAACTAATAAAGTAATGACACAACAAGAAGTAAAATGCACACCTAGCAATCAATGCAAATGCACTGTGTCGAATGAAAAACAGGGTATGCTACTATGTGAAGTGAAATTTTTTTCCTTCAAATGTATATTCAATCATTCCTATATGAAAATCTGACTAAGATTCACCAAGCAAACCTAATGCAAGTACCATGCTAATGCAAAATGCAAACAATGCATAACTATGCAAAAAGGAAAATGTTTTTGTATTTTTGAATTAAATGAGATAAAAAGCAAAAAGATGACTCTACCACCTTCAGACTCTGCAACCAGTCACAAACAGTATCCAAGCAAAGAACTAAGGTAAAAGGGACCTAATGCACTAATCCCAAAACAAAATGTAGAAAATGAAATGACAAGAACATTTTCAAAAATCAAACTAAAAGAAGTCTCTGGTCAGACATAGGGGTGTATACAGACTCCAGAAGCATCCAAGAAGACTCAAAAACCATCCAAACTCACCCACCAACACTTAATATCCCCCCCCCAAAACAAATCAGGGCATACACGACTGTTCTCAATAAACCTACGTACATACGTGACTATTCTAGGAAAACCTGCGTGTACACACGACTGTGAAAGAAAAACCTGCGTACAGGAAGAAAAAGAGAGAAAAATAAGGTAAATAGACAAGCTGAGACAAAATTTACTCCTATAGTACACTACTGGACAAACATGCCCCAGACCCGACATCGAAACAGAGAAATCAGAGCAATTCAAGCACATTGAATGCCAAAAAATCCCCAAATAAAAACAACTAGGAACCTCCCCCGTATGGTCGCCAATTCTGTTATGGAGAGAAAATTCCTATGGCTTGGGGTGTACCACAACAGACAGTGAAACTGTAGAAATCAATCCCTTCCTAACATGCAAGAGAAATAAAGCATCTAACACTAAAGGATCTCGAATCATATCTTATTTTGGAGGGTTGAAGTAGATCCCTATTGATATTTTTTCAATCCCGCTTGTGTTAGCAATTTTCTCTCAACAACAACAAACAAGACAAGCATGCTATATAATACGGTGTTAGATCTACTCTAACATATATAATCAATAATGTATAAGCAAGTAAACACATCCATGGATTCAATATTCATTTAAATGCACATCATTGGACAGGAAAAGATATTTCTATTAATAAAATCAGAGATTACATAAGTGACAACCTCTGTCAGCACGTCTGCGAACCGGAGAAATTGAGTCCTCCACCTGGGCCTCCACCACCTCAATCCTCCATCTCTCGATAGAAAGCTCACAAGCAAAGGCAAGCTTGGGAAGAACACAAAGTGCTCAAAGGGACAAAGGGATGCAGACTCAAGTACAAGCAAGCTACGACAACAATGGACTATAGTTTTCTTGCTCTTCAATTCCTCACCTTTAATGTATCCAAGGGGTTCCTTATATAGTACTTCAAATGGGTAATGGAGAGTCAAATCCAAGCGATCTCGAGGCATTTGGAAGGCCAAGAGACAAGTGGTTCAGATACACATCAAAGAAAACTCCAAAAATATTTGGACTTATGCACACATCCCGATGTATGCGGGTTTGAGGTCAATATCTGCGTATATATGCGAGAAAGGGATTAAAATTCGCGTATAACAAATACCAGGTGTTTTTAGGGATGATCTTGGAAACATCAAAGGTATAATATTGGTCCATGGGTTCCAAAGAGTCTGCAAAGGGACATGGAATGCCATAAATGTGTGATCAACCATGTGTGGTAAAATCAGCTGTAACACAACTTATGGTATATACTTCTAACATAAATACTTGAATTAAAATTATTTCTAGATTTGCTTCCATTTAGTGTTTTTGAGCTCATTTTGTTTAACATTTAAGTTGGGTTAGATTACAAAGTCTTTTCTGAGTTCTTCATTATGTAATCTACATAATCAACTCTTTTTAATGTTTTTATAAAGAGTTTAGATTTGGTTTATTATTTTTACAACGTTTTATGGTATTAATACACACTTAATTAATGTCCTACAATAGATTTGATATTTTTTTTGTTAATTCTCAATTAACACACATTTTTCTAATATTAATGGTTTGCACAAGTAACTAAGTTTATTCTAATCACTTGTACTTCAAATACATGGTTATTTGTTAATTTCTTAGCCACTTGCACATATTTTTGATCATTTAAGTTGTTGGAATTTCTTTATTGTTATTAACAATATAACCTTTCTTTTAACTTCATTAGTTATGTATATAAACAATCTTTGAAGCTGTGAGTTTATTTCTGAAATTAATGGTAACTCTATTTTATTGGAAATCCATGCATTTAAATCAATGCACATAATGTTTTCCCACCTTTCTTTATTGGTTTAAGAACTTAATTCCATTTTTGTAATCGATCTTATGCTATAACAACAATGTTATCTAGATCTACAATGATTTAATTAGAGACATTTCACTTGTTATTTTACACTGAGTTTTTCAATTTTATGAATCTTTTGGTCTAGTTATTTTACAAGATGTTGTTCATCATTCATTTGACAAATCATTTATCACATAAACTTGTTGGTTGCATAATCTCATTTGTGGATGTTTTAATCACATTATAAGTTAGCATTGTGGTTTGACTGATTTATGGAACCTTGGATATCTCTTTCAACACTTATTTATATTTTAGCTCATAATAAACTTTTAGAACTCACAACCATAATTAATACATGATTAACTATGCAACCTAAAATCAATTTCCCTTATCACCCATCTATAGACAATTAGTTTCTTTTAGGGAATCCTCCTAGTTATTTGATTATGTCCATGTCACTAATGAGAAGAGAAGTAATCATTGAGGTGACAATGGCACTACTTTCATAGTTGCACATAGCTAGAGCCTTTTGGAACTTTGCATTTAGGGTGTTAGTTTTTTTAACAACATTTGATGTTGTTGTTGGGAATTAAAGCCATTTCCTTAGAATTAGAAGTTTAAGCTTTAATATTTGATGGAGTTAATTTAGTTGACACATATAGCAACTCCATAAGAAAAAATGGGTAGGAAACCTTTAATTATGAGTTCCTGTAAAAAAATCTTTCCTAGATACACAGTGGTTGAGAGATTTTATAGAAAGAAAATCAAACAAAATTCTCAAGCTTTAATCAACAAAAGATTTGAAATCCTAGGGGACATAAGAACCCTATTTGGTAGCTTAAGCCAATTAGTAGTCCAATAATCATGGTTTCAAAACCATGGCTAAACTATTCCTATAATACATTTGATATGTATGCAATTTGAGGATTTCCTCGTGATATGCTCAAGAAAATTGAATGGCTTCCAATTTTTACAAGAAACAACATAGTCATAGTTGATGAATGTATCAAAATTTTTTATGATCAAAGTGTCCATCACCAATAGAGCATGAAGATATCTTCATGAAGCTCTTTGTTAAATCCTTACAAGAAGATGCTAAATTTTGGTATTTGATCCTACTAGGATTAATACTTGGGTAGATTTTCATGGCATATTCACAAAAGGATGGGGTAATACGATAGATGGATAGTATTTTCTCAATTAACTCCATGAGATAATGAAGAGAGAAAATGGAATTGTTTTAGAATATGACAATAGGATAACAAATGTGTTGAGTAAGAATCCATATAAGACAGATATCCCCAAAGTGATTCCCTTCATCTCCATTACATAAATACATTTCAATATAAATTTGGATTTCCACTAAGAGATAAGTTCCTTACAATCTTTGAATTAACAAAATATTGACTAGTAAACTTGAAGGCAACAAGATTTCATCCAAATTTGAAATGAGCTCTTCAAGAGCATGCATGTCCAAGGTTTAAACCAAATCTAGAACCATGAATAATGTTAATATAAATCTAGATCTTGTAGCTGTCTTGAATCATAAATTTGAAAAGATGTCCGCTACACTGATTCAATAAGAAACAACCTTGTTAAATAAAGTGACAAATTTAGAGAAAGAAAGGGGACAAGGAAATTTTTCTTCTAAATATCAATGCAATAATAAACCCTAGATGATATCAAACATGAAAGCCTAGGCCTATCCAAGAGCGAAGAATTCCTAGCACACTTTCCCCATCAAACTTAGTAAATCAAGAAGACAACCCATGGTGCCTAAACTATAGTGAACCACATAATGAATGGGGGTGTTCTAATCAAGGGGATGAAAGTAAGGATGAGCAAATTGTTTCCACTCATGAAAAGATTAATTTCTTGGAAGATGATGTTGACTACCTATATAACATTCAACAAAAAACCCATTCAACCATTGGGGAGCAAGTGGAACAAGTCAAACAAAAAAAATGTAGATGCTTCTAGGGCGGTCAGAATGGACTCAATTAATTCAATGGATGTGAAATCCAAGAACAAGCATAGGAGGGAGAAATACCATAGAATGTATGAGGAAGAAAAGAGCACAAGAAACATGTCCATCTAGTTCTTCCCAACCACAAATAAAAGTAGGGACCAAAAAACTATTTCCTTTGAACATTATACCTTTGACTTCATCTAGCAAGAAGGTAAACACCAATGATGCAAAATTGAATGTAGATGTAATGCTTTGACCAAAATAACTATTCCAATTTCCATTTTAAATTTAAGTCAAAATACCTTCACAAATGGAGAAAGTTAAAAAGTTACTCAAACATAGAAGAGATCATAGAAGATCCTCATGTTGTGTTACAAGCTATGAATCATGATATGGGAAATGAGAATCATTGACCTTTCTTCATTACCTTGATGGTAAATGACCTTCTCTTGCAAAATTGTATGCTTGCCTCAGGGGATTCAATAAATGTCATTCCTTTGAAGGTGATGAAATAATTAGGCTTGCACTGAAGCAAAATAAGTCCAAGTGTGTGGTCTAATCATGGACTTGGAGGTTAGATTAGTTGCATATTCATGTATCTTTGTAATAACGGATGTTGTGGTTGTAGATGTACTTGGGAGGTAGTATTTAAATGGATTTATCATATGCTACCATCCCATCTTGTGAAAAAACTTTTGTCACACTCCATAGGGAACTAGTCATGAGATGTCAAGTAGAAGACCCTAAGGAGTTAATGAATGAAGTACCCAAGAACCAGATTATTCTTATTTGGGCCCACCCATACATAACAATCCCAAATGTAGTGTAGTAACTAACAACCTTTAATAATATAGAGACCCCCTATTCTCTATTGAAAAGGGTCCCTACTATGATAATAAGGGTCAAGAGGCATTGGTAAGTGAATTAAGTAACCATAGACATAGTAACCCTTCATAGATAGGGTAATTGACCTTAAAGTGACTCGTACTCTTATTATGAATCCTAATCTTTCTCCTTGCCTAGATTTAGTTATTGGGGTGTTGTGTATTGATAATTGTCGATTTTGTACCTAGGAAAGTGCTCCCCTGGTCAATTTGTGCCTAAGTCACTTAAAAGGGGAAAAGTGACACGACTCTTGCATTAACTACATGAGATGTGTAATTAATGTCACTATAGAGTTATAAAGTGACCTTTTGATAAATTTAAGTGGAATTTGAAAGAAATTAATATTTTGGAGAGAAAAAGTGAGTTAATCTCATCCATTTATTTTTCATCTCAAGATTAAATTAGGGCCCTTTATCTTTAGACCTCTCAACTACACTCACGGGGCAAACCAAAAGGCAAGGGAAAGACATTAAATTTTGTTCATTTCTTTTCCATGAGCATTAGAGAGGAAGTGGACCTTATTGAGAAGAGAAGATGCAACAGAGATAGAGCAACAAAAAGGGAACGATTCCCAAGACAATTTCATACAACAACATAGGCATGTTTTCTTGAGTATGATTGGCACAAAATTTGAGAAGTACAACTGAGTTTTCTTCTTGCATCCAACATGAAATTCGACGAGCATGCCACAATTCGAGGAGTGAAATTTGGCATAAATTTTGAGGAGAGAAACATCACAACATTTAATGCTATCATACTACATGTATTGCAACAATCTCGTACATGTGATTTTTGTAGCTTAGAGGGAACAAATTTTGAGGCAGATTAGTGCACAAAATTCAAGGAAAATATTCTATAGTAGTGACACACTAATTGAGGGGAATACTGTAGTGTGCACATATTTTGATGATAATATTTGGCATTGTTTTCATGTCTAAAAACTATCTTTAAAGGTTGAGGTAAGTAGCTATTTTATTGTTGTTGAAACTACTATACCTTTTTTTGAAGAAATAATAAAAATTACACACTCTCTCACATGTTTTCCCTTTGGGGTTTTTTCCCGGGCTAGTTGGCTAAATATTGAGCCTGAAATATTTTGTGTGTGTCTAAGTTTTAAATTTTGCTCATTGAATTTGTAAAAGTTTCCTTAGTGTTTCATGGCCTGAATTTGATTATGCAAATAACTCAATTGCAGTTGTCATGATATGATTGGGTTTAGCATTAAACATGAATGTCAATGAAAACTTGAAACTGGGGTTGGGGAAACACTAAATTTTTGCATGGTATCAGAGCTTGCTCAAAAGAAGAGGATCATATTTTTTAACTAAGCGGTGATTTTTAGACTTGAGAGGGAGTCTTTCATTGTGTTCACTAGGAAAATTTATTTTTGGACTTCACATTTTCAGTGAGATGGATATTGGGTTGAGGTTGGAGGTCATGTTGGATGGGGAAACCAATTTCTTTCCTTAAAAAACAAGGATTGTGTTGATTTTGTAGGAGAATGAGTTGTGGGATGGAGAAGTGAACAACACTCAAGAAAATCTAGTGTAAGTACCTGCATTTATTGATGAAGCATCGTCGAAAGCCTTTGATAAGAATGACATCAAGGAAAATAGGATCATCCTTGATGCAACGAAGGACCATGTGATCCCACACATGTCTGGTAAGGACTGTGCTTACCAAATGTGGGATGCCTTAAACCAATTTTTACCATAGTTCCAATGAAAATCAGAATATGGTACTGAGAGATTGAAGAATATCAGAACAAAAAAATATAAGAGTGACATATTACCTTATCAGGATCACATAGGTGAGAGATGAGCTTGGAGCAGTTGTAGAGAAGGTTGAGGGAAGTGAGCTAGTGCGGAAAACATTAAATGGCATGGCCAAGCCATGGGTTGTTTTTGTGGAGGCCATTGTAGCCAGAGAGAACATGCCTTCTTGGGATCATCTATGAGATGAATCTATTCAGGAGCATGCCTGGAGAGGATATATGCAGGGAAGCTCTTTGAACAATAAGGAGCATGAGGATAATGTGGAGTTGACAATAAAGGGGAAGAAGAAGTCAAAGAAGGGTTACAAGCAGGGTTGGGCCAAGAAACATGTCTGACAAAAGAAATATTTGAGAAAAGTCAAGTGCTTTGCTTTCCAAAGGTTTGGACACTATGCTGGATAGTGATCGAACAAGAAGAAGAAGAAGAAGTAATATATAGTAACCTTATCAGAGATTGATGAGTATGCATCTAGATTTGAGAGAGTTTTCTCTCAGTGCTGGTCATTCAGAGAGAGAATCCATTATCAATGTAGACGTAGAGGACGAGAGAGATTATTCCTTGTTGATTGACCATTCATTGAGTGCATCCATCACCATCGAAACTTGTTACAGTGATAATGGATCTTCGAGCCATATGACAGGTGCATGAGAGATGTTTTCATAGTTCACATAGATAGGCTTGGATGTGGAGGTATTATTGGGGGATGGCATGATTGTCAGAATAGTTGGACGTGGGACCATTACTTTTTAGAGGGAGTCTATGCGTCCCATGAATTTAAGGGATGTCTCATATATCCATGGGCTGAAGAAGAAATTTATCTTAGTTCCCATGATCGAGGATAGGGGACTTGGAGTGTAATTCCTTACTGGACATGTGAATTTTTTTTCCAATGGATTGGGTCCATATACTTATGTTGCAATTGTAGTCATATGTGGGAAGCTATACAAGATCTTGTTTTAGACTCAACATGCTTTGGCACACAATAACAACAATGGTTTATGCGAGCTATGGTGTAGGAGGATGGCTCATTTGCACAATCCAACTTTGAGGATGTTGAGGGACATGGTGATAATTTTCCTGAGTTCAACACAAAACAAAGTGATGTGTGTAGAGGGTGTGCTTTGGGAAAGAACACCAAGACTGTTTTTCCTAGTAGTGACAATAGATCGATGAAAGTACTTGATTTGATACTTTCAAATTTATGCAGTTTAATGTCATATGTTTCTTTGACTGGTTATGTGTACTATGTCACATTTATTGATGACTTCTCCAGGAAGACATAGATCTACTTTCTAAAGACTAATAAGTCAGAGGAAGTATTGCATAGGTTCCAAGAGTTTAAAGCTCCCGTGGAGAACCAAATAGGGAGGAGGAAACAAATGCTGAGATCAGAGAATGAGGGTGAATGTACCTCTAATGCATTTAGTGTGTTTTGTAGACAAGAGGGAATCCATAGACATTCTATAGTCCCATATACTCTAGATAAGAATGGAGTTGCATAGAGGAAGAATAAGGCCATAGTGGGAGCATCTAGAGCAGTGATTCATGGTCAAAGTATTCCTTTATTTCTTTGGGTTGAGACTTGTAGCACAATTATATACATGTAGAATAGGATTCCCCACAAAGGATTGGGGTGTAAGACTCCTGAGGAGATGTTCACAGGGAAGAATAGGCCACTTTCATATATTTGGTTTCTTGACTTATTCTCATCTCCCTTCAAAGAAGAGGAAAAATATGGATCCCACTGTAGATAAGGGTATGTTTGTGGGGTATGACGAGACTTTGAAGGCGTTTTGCATATACTGTCCTTCAGAGAGGAAAGCTTTTGTGAGGAGGGAGGTTAGGTTTGAGGAGCGGGCCTTTAGAAAGTCTTATGAGTCAACGAAGGGGGAGAAGTAGGACTCCACATCTTAGGTGAGCAAATCACAAAGTCCAACTACACAGGGTGTAGGGTCATAGGTATCAGGGGTGATTGGTCCACATGTTATAGGTTCTTTGAGTTCATGGACATAGTCTATAGGTTCACCTGGTATACCTTCAGGTTATCAGATTACATGTTTACCAGTTCCAGTGTATGTTTCCTAGGGTTCACCAATTACTGGTTCTCTAGCTATTGTTTCACATGTTTCTGGGTCATTAGCTGCAGGTTGTACTACTCTTGAGTCTCAGTATTCATAGGATGATACAATGGTATAGGAGGAGTCTTTAGGAAAGAGGAATCCCAAGTTTATTAAGGAAACCTTGAAGGAAGATAAGTATTTTTGGAGATGCCAGACATACTTGGAATGGTCTTGGTGGATAGCCTTCGTGATTTAGAACCTTCTACTTTTGAGGAGGCATCCCAACATCATGTTTTGAGAGATGCCATGATGATAGAGTATGAATCCATCATGAAGAATGATGTTTGGGAGATTGTACCGAGACCTAAGGGGAAGTAATTTGTGAATTATCGGTGGATTTACAAGATTGAGTATGTCGCAGATGGAAATGTGGAGAAATATAAATATCTGTTTGTGGTGTAGGGGTTCTCATAGGTATAAGGAGTAGATTATGATGAGACATTTTCATCGGTTGCTTGTTACTCTTCGATCATAGCAGTGATCTCCATTGCAATGAATATGGGTTGGAAGATCCACTAGATGGATGTGAATACCACATTTCTCAATTGGATTATACATGAGGAGGTATATGTTGAGAAGCCATAGGACTTTGAGATGCATGGGAGAGAGTCTCATGTTTGCAGGATGAAGTTTTGAACACCATAAATGGAATGACATGATGTGGTTTTGGGGGTCTTCCCCTGCCTTACCCTCAAACTTAGGGATGTTTGAGGGGAGTTTGGTAGGCATGGGAGGCCACAATGGGTTATGAAGAATGGGGTCATTTGTCAACCGTGCCAAATTAGGCAGGTTGATACTAGCTATGAATGGTAAACTATAATTGAGACTGGATCGGGAAGAGACAACAATGGTGTCAACGCCAGTGGGAATGTAGTTCTCATGGGTAAATGGGGGTGGGTAAGGTTGACTTCTGACAATAGGAGTAGTCACTGGGATGGTAGGAATTGATGAAATGGAAGTAGAAGGACCGATTCCCCCATGTATGAAGTGTGGTATGGTAGGAACAACGGTGGTTGGAGTGGGGGCACCACTAGTGGGATAAAGACCAACATCAGTGTGTGTGGTGGAAAGGGGCCCACTAAGGTGAAGACTTGTAGGTCCAGCATAAGGGATACCCAGAATGACGGGTGGAAAAGACACAAGCCCACTATCAACTGTCCCCCCTTGAAATGGGTTAGGAGGTGCACCAGCCATGGGGTTGGATGGAGTGGTGAACAAGGTAGGTTCAGATTGATAGGAATCAAAATAAGAATTAGAGGTAATATATGGATCTGAAGGTGGTGACTGATGTCAAATATGGATTCGACTGTGATGGTTCAAGAAGCTGAACTGTAGGGTATGCCCCCTAAGTCTATGCAAGTAGTGTGGTGGAGAAATGATGACGTGGTGGAGTGTTGTGTAATGAATGTAGGAGCAAGATTATCAAACGCAGGCTCAAATATCCAACTACAACCGAGTGTGTAGAAGGAGAGTGTATAAATGGTGGCTCGTAGGAAAAAATCAAGCTCTAAAACCGAACCGCAACAACATGTTACAACAGGCGAGTATACAACAAAGTGGCCATAAAGCCAATAAGTAGCACTATCTAGAAATAAAATGACGCACTAACCTATGGGGTATAACTGCAAACAAAATCCTAGCTATAAGCTAGAATCCAGTCACAAATTGAATCCTCTGCAGGGTGATGAAATCCCAGTCAAACAATACGAAATGGAAGAGCAATAGGCTAAGAGAATTTCACTACTGAGAGGGACCTCAGGTACAAGAGCCCTAGATAGAATGGAAACTAGGCTACCTCATTCATGACACGTCTAGAGTGGTTTCTTGGCACTTCATCCCTTTGGTCCTCGACACCCAGTATACTCTAGCATGCACGAGGACAACTATAAAGGGTATCCTTCGGTGCAGAATGGAGTGCTGTATTCCACCTTGACTTCTGGAACCCTTTCGTTCTGGCTTACTCCTGCAGAGCGAGGGTCCTATCGACAGACCGATCGTGACCGTGTCAACAAGTACTAGAGGATTTTGGTACCCTAATGGACAACATATATGCCTCAGATGTGAGTGACAAAGGGGTGTTATTTGGATTCCTATCCCCAATGTACTAACTTAATTACAATATTGTTTTGGTCCTGTAATGAGGTTATAATGTTGGTTGAGTTAAGTTAATTTTTAGGCTAGCTTGGGGTCATGAACCAAGTGTTTTACTTTAGGGTGTGAGATGTGTGCACAAGTGATGTGTAATGTATAAATCCCAACGATATCATGGCTGAGATGCAAATGTAGATAAATAATAGTAAATGACAGTAAATATCGTGCAAAATAACGAATTCTTCTAGAAAATAAAATGTACACAAGTAAATTAGTGCATAAGAAACTGATCAAGTTGTAGGAAACACACAGGGGGTCTCAATTACCAAGCTTAACCAAAGGGGCTCACATATAAGGCGAACAAGACCACAACACAAACCAGGGGGTTGTAATGGATTAGATATGGAAAGAAACAAGTCAAGAAGGGGTAGAACACAGACATGAGGTCTATAAAAGGGGTCTCAAACACAGAAAAGGACTAAAAACTGTAGGTCGCACCATTTAAAGAAATAGGTGCGATCAGGGTCGCAAAGAACTATAAAATTAGAAAAAAGGCTCAGGTCACACAAAACAGGGGTTTATGTGTGACAAGTCACACAAAACTGGGTCACAGTAGTGACCGGGATCGCTCTGGGAGCCTAAACATGTGAGATTTGGATTTTTGGTCTAGGTCTCACTTATTGGGGCAGAAGGCACAACCTAGGTCGCACTTATCAGGAAAAAATGTGCGACTTGGTCACAAATTTCTGCCGGAGGTGCCATCCGACCGAAACTGAAGGTTTTTTCAGAAAATCTATCGGTTTGGGTCAGGGGAGCAGGTACTTGAAAAGACTGGTTTGGATATGCCACAAGGGGGTTAGATATGTGATGGATGAATGTGCCTAAGTAAAACAAACCAATAGAAACACCTACAAAAATAGAGATCCAATGGGATCGATCCAACGGAGTCGCCAAAACTGTAGTAGTGATTTCTCCCCTACTATGTGCAAAAGCACCTACCCTAGATCAACCAGATCATAGGGTAGAGTTCATGGTGTAAGGGATTTCTCAACCTCGACTTGAAATAATAAACATGAATAACAATAATATTTCTTATGATTTTATATATTTTTTCTAACTAATAAAAACAAGGACAAGCATACCTTTCAATTTGGGCCACAACAACTGTCTAAGGAAATGGTCCATCGGTTCCACGGTCTGGTTGTTGAAATATTGTAACTTCGAAGAATATTCTATATGTATCTTTTGTGGTCCCCGATGGTCCTACTGGGAGAACCACTTGTATTATCTAGTACCCCGATGCTTCTAATCGAAAGAACTAATAAAAGTCATGAGGTTGTCCCCTCTATTTGTAAAGGTGGGTCATTAGCACCCCAGTGTGGTTACTTGAGCCTACATGTGTAACTGGAGCCTACATGTCGGATGAGTTAATTCAAGTGAACAAATGAATATAAATAGAGGTGTGATGCTCCTCATTTGAGACACACACACTCTCACTTGTGTAGTGCATTAGTGGAGAAGAGAAGTAGATGGAGAAGGAGGAGGATCAGGCTTTGATCTCCTTGTTGGTTTTATCTTTTATCTTTTGGGGCATTTATATTGAGGAAGCTTTTGCTGGGTTTTTCCCAAGATAAATCTTTGTGTTCTCCTTTTGTATGGTTGTGCTTATCTATCTTTCAGTGATCCTGTTTATATGCTTTTGTTATGAAATCGAAATGAATTACTAATGATCTAACTTAGCATATGAAAATTTAACATGGTATCAGAGCCACCCTGAAAGAAGACATTATGCAGCTAAAGAATATAGGTTTTTTTTTTGGGTCTCTATCCATGATTGATTAGAAAAATAAGGCTAGACTGACTCTCCATTGAATGGCGCATCTTTCTGTCGAAGCAGAATTTGATTCTGAGCATTTTCAATTTTGGTGCGGAAAATTAGGGCTTTCTACAGAAGAAGAATTTTTGAGTGAGCCCAGCATAGGATTGTTCTCCTCATCAAAATATAAGTTTAGAGACCTGGATCAAGAAATTTGGTTGGATGAAACTCTAGGAAAGTCAAACCCTAGTTTGACCCCGATCTGGAAAAACCCTAAATACTAAAACTACTAAGTCTTGGTACATTTGCTATATCCTGAGATTGGCGAAGGATCAAGAGTTGAAAATTTCAGAGGGAAAATTTAAAATCCTGATTTACACTGTGTCCAAAATTCAGCCTTATATTCGCTATATTCTGGGAGATATGATCCCTCCAAGTTAGGGTTCCAGCCTCTTCCAGAATTCATCCCTAAATAGGACACCTGGGGAGAATTGCTGTAGCGTGGGCTACAGAGGTCCAAATGGAATTCCTGAAGATGCTACAGAAATAGAATGGAATTTAATTTCTGTGGTCTGAAATTTCAAACCTGAAGATGAACCAGTGAAATGTGGCATGCCGTACAACTTCACTGTTTTGAACAGTCCTGTAACAGGTCACCTTGGGAAAATGATCATAAATACCAATTGGTGAAACCAATTATGATGAAACCTAAGATGTTGGATCAGGGACATGCGAGGTTACCTTAGTGAGAAATTTCAGACATAGAGGAGCATTAATTTCATATATATCATAGAAACAGTAACAGGAATTTCTACAGAAGAAATGGGAAAACTAGGGCTTCCTGTTCCGGGAGCTTCCCTCCACTGTTTTCAGAAAAGGAGTACATTGGACACCTCCATTTGAAGAGATATATATTTCTATACAATCAAATTTGAAGGATTCAAATTTTTGAAAATTAGGGTTTCTCTGACAAACCCTAGATCAGCCAGCTCCGGAAGCAGGACAGACACCTCAAATCGGTAAGATCTAATCTTTTGCTATTTACATTTGAGGTTCTCATTTCAAAGTGATCTATCACATCAGCTTGATGATAATCTTGGTGAAGTTGAAAACTTCCAAGCATGGAAGTATTTGATCTCTCTGAAGAAAATGAATTGGACACCTACATGAGTAGAGAGGTTCCATTTTTAGAGGGAGATGAGCCTCAAAGCCTTACACAAGAAGAACTTGATCAAGGACAAGAAGATCATTGTTGATTCAATCATGGATCAAATTGTACCACAAGTGTCTTCCCTAAAGACATCGAATATGTTTGATTCCTTGATCAAGCTATTTGAAGATAAGAACATAATTCAGAAGATGGATTTGAGAAAACAGTTGAAGAATGTGAAGATCCAGAATGCATAACATCTTGAAGCGGTAGAAGAAGAAGCAGAGAATGGCCTCCCATGATCATGGGATTCATTCATGTGAGGAATGTGTGCCAAAAGGAAGTGATTACTTTTAGTTGACTCTGGGAAGAAGAATAAGCTCGTCTCATAAGAAGAGAAGAAGAAATATGGGAGCAAATTGAAGATCAAGCTCTCACCATTCAAAGAAGATCCCTCAAGTGATGAGGAATATGAAGAACTCAATTCTTGACTAACTTCTTATCCATCTTATCATTTGGATAAGAAATGATGATTTCATGGATGAAGAAGATGATGAAGCAGAATGATCAAGAAGGAGTCTACCCATGAAACAAACAAAGGATAAGTATTCAATTGTAATTTAATGATATTGTTTTGTTATGCATTTGATTATATTTAGTTGATGTGTTGTTTGCATGCATGTGATGGGTAAGTAGCTCATGGTTCTATACAAATCTCCATTGTTACTTATCTAGAATGAAACCTATTTGCTGACATATTGGATTAGTGCACAATCTCAATGATGTCATGGTAGAGATGGAAGGCATATAGAAAGTTTCTGTGAGATATGGATGAATGTTGTATTGGCTAAATAGTTGCATGATGCATAAGAATTTGTCGTTATGCATATGTAGTTATAACCATGCAACTAGTGCATTTGAATTGTAGGAAACGTCCTGTACAACCTCCTAAAAGAAAAGAAGGATGAGACTTGTTCCGAAGAACAAGTGATGACAATTCAATAAACATGAATCTGAAGCTCCCAGGGTCAGAGACACCATGACGAAAGAAAGAGCTTCAAAGAGCGGTAGATCCACCTCAAAGGATGAACACCACCATGGGTATGAGAGATAACTCAAGATGAAGAAAAAAATGCTATGAAAGAAGCTATGATCAAAGAATAACAGTTCATTATGGGGAATGATGTATATGATATGATTTCGAGACATAAAGGGAAGTACGTAGTATCTTCCATATGGATCTGCAAGAACAAGTGTACAAAGCAGGAATCATGATTTGCCTCAGAAAGAATAGACTATGACATGACATACTCTATTGACTAGTATATATCAAGCATAGAATCACCTATACAAAATGAAGAAGGAAGATAATACTCCACTTCAGGGGGAGTGACTACAGAAGATATCTGATTTCGACACGGTACGACATGATGGACAGCTTCCTGATGGATCGAGACTTTACCAAGAGTAAAGTGGGTTCCAACCTTCAAAGTTGAATGCAGAAGACTAGGATATGTTGATGATCTGACAAGACTAACTCACGGAAGATGTTATGATGATGTTTGGGATATAGTACTCAAACCAGAAAGCAAGCATGTGGTATCTTACAAATGGATTTGCAAGATAAAATATGTAGCTGATAGAAGTAAGGAAATACTTGTGGCTAGAGGTTGCTATAAGAAAGAGGGAATTAATTTTGAAGAGACACTTACTCCAGGAAGCAAGGTACACTTCCTTCAGAACTATGGTGGTAGTTGCTTCCATGATGAAGTAAATACAATCCTTCCTTAATGGTATGATTGGGGAATATTTTTACATCGAAAGGATTTGAAGTTGAAGACAGATGGACTCATATATGTAAGTTGAAGAAGGGCCTCTATGGCATGAAGCAAGCTCCCAGAGCTTGGTATGGCATTTTCCTGTCAATTATGGGTTTTACCAAGAGTAAAGCAGATCCTAACATTTATCTCAAGGTTGTAGAAGATGAACCTGTCATCCTGTTATTATATGTGGATGACTTATTCTTGACAAGGAAGGAGAAACAGATCATGGAAAGCAAGAAGAAACCAGCAGAAGAATTTGAGATGAAAGACCTTGGGTTAATGCACTATTTCCTAGGTCTGGAAATATGACAAAGTTCAGAAGAAATATTTCTCAACCAGGGAAAGTATGCGGTAGAGATATTGAAGAGATTAAATATGTTGGAATGCAAATCCATGGACACACCCATGGACTCCAAACTGAAGCTGTTAGATGATGAATCATCAGAGTTAGTAGATGCGACTCATTACAGACAGATCATTGGGTCATTGATGTACTTAACAAATACCAGACCAGACATTTGTTTTTCTGTGAACACCTTAAGTCAATATCTTGTTCAACCAATATGGGTTCACCTAGTAGCTGCAAAACATGTGATGAGATATCTGAAAGGGACTATAGACCTTGGTCTTTACTATGATGGTAGCCATGACTACAGATTGTATGGCTATACAGATGCAGATTGGGTTGGAAGTATCTTAGACACGAAAAGCACATCAGGTAGATGCTTTTGTTTGGGGTCTGCTATGAGTTCATGGTTTAGCAGGAAACAGTCCAGTGTTTCTCTTAGAACAACAAAAGCAGAATACATAGAAGATTGCTCAGGTAAGTTGTGAAGCCATATGGCTTCGGAAGCTGATATCAGGTCTCCTTGACCTGAAGATGGATACTACATTGATTCTATGTGATAACGAGGGTTGTGATAACAGAGAAGGGTGAATCCATGGACCTGGGTAACACTTTTTGGCAAGCGGATTTGGGCAAAACCAAAAAAACATACCTCGACCGAGGTTTTATTAAGCCCTCGACCGAGGTTTTAATACCTCGACCGAGGGTTAATAAAGCCCTCGACCGAGGTTTTCTTCAGCCCTCGGTCGAGGTATTTATTAACCCTCGGTCGAGATATTGAAACCTCGACCGAGGTATGGACCTCGACCGAGGTACGTTTAAAAAAAAAAATTATAAATAGGGGCCGTGCGGGCCCCCAACGTCATTTTCAATCGCTCGACCGAGATACGGAGCTCGACCGAGGGACGGAACTCGACCGAGGGACGGAACTTGACCGAGGGATAGCGACC
>LPNX010075423.1:0-10663 GCA_001517045.1 Pseudotsuga menziesii | reverse complement strand
AAGTTTCTCATATATATAGCAAATATGGGTGCAAATATCCAAAATAGCACCTAGTGCAATACATCTTTGAGGTTCTGAACCAAAGTACATTAACAAAGATGCTCCAAAGTACATCAGCAAAGTTTTATTTTCTGGTTTTTAAAAAAAAAAATGAGTTTCGTGAATCCCCAGTCCAGACCGACTGGTTCGGTCGGTTTTGATCGGCTCAGTACCCGGTTTGGAAAAAAATCCGGTTTTATGGTTTTTTTTGTTGACCGGACCGATCAACCCTGTAAACCGGTCAGATCGGCCAGTTTTGCCGGTTCCGGTCCGATTCCGATAACACTGAGCATATGCACACCATAGGAATGGTTGGTATTGATTTTAAGCCAGAGACTTCCTATCTATGTTGCATTGGCCTCAGGGATAGGGGACGCGGGGAACACGAGGATGAGTTCTGAGATGGTTAGAGCACAACCCCAATTTTTTCAGGGGACAATAGGTTGGAGACGACAATTATATATTATAAATAAATATATACAATTATTATATATATATATATATAATAAATTATAATATATATAATTAAAAACATTGAGATAAAAATTAGAACTAATTATGAAATTCAAATTACAAAATGAAACATAAAATATTTTATTGCTAATAATCATATTTTCTATAAAAGATATATTGGTTATGATGTGTTTCTTGCCTTAGGTGACCACAGTTCATGTTTTTAGCCTTTCCCTTTGGTGATCACAGTTCATGTTTACAGCTTGAAAGAAAGTTTGAAAGGAAATTGACATGTAATTGCCACATGAAAAGGAAATGAAATGCCAAAGTCCAAGAAATGGCCACAATGGATATGTGCAGAAACCCTCCAAAGGGTGGACAAACCATTAGAAAACCCTTTGTAGGTGTATTTAAGCATGGTCGCCTCATGACCCAGGGGTGCTTGACCCACTTTGCCCTTAATGTCAACTCTATGCAACTTGGGGTTAACAAAACATCCACGAACTATAGCTTGATGTGCACATTTTACCCCATATGTGGCCTTCAATATATGCTTGGCATTCTTTCACTAAGTGATGGCTAAAAACATGTCAATTATACTCTTCAATCTATAACTGTGGTTGGAACAACATCATCAGTAGCAATCTGTTTATTTCTTTGTAACTGCGACTGTCATTACAGGTGGGAATTTTGGGAAGGAGAACACAAAATAACCAATTTGTTCTTCCAAACGTACGAATGATTGCACCAGTCTATTAATGGCATTGAATATGTAGTATTGGTCCAAATCCTTAGCCCGGGTGGAGAATTAATAAAATCACATCGATATTGGATTAATATTAGATTCCTCAAAATTGTTATAAACGCGTTGAAACCTAAAGACAACAAAAAAGGAAGTCTTTGAATTATCGAACTCAATTTCTTTATTTTTTTTAAAATTGTGCAGGTTGAGGGACGTCCAGGAGTCCCCGGTTGGTCGAGGGAATTCGGGGACGTTCTTGAAAAGTCCTCGATTTTGACAGGTACAATTAGGGTATGACCGAGAAGTCCCCAAGTTTTCGATGGAGTCCCTGATGAAAATGGGATGTCTCTGAGGAGTTCCAAAGTCCCCAAAAGGTGAGAATGTAGGAAGCATATGAAATTTTTGGGCGGTATTGCCCCCTAATTCGCACCTCGGGTCACGTGGCAGAAATCTTCAAGCCACTGGGTGCAACTTTGGGGGCAAGCAAGAGTCAAGTGCCGTCACTTGATCTTGACGACTCCATCTAGCCCACACGTCACTGTGAGAGCCACTCCTTGGTAAATCTAGACATATTCCTCGTGCCCCCTTGATATATCTGGAATATCATTTCCCTTGTAATAATAAGATCATTACCACATTCTTAATAAAATTGACCAAGAATTTACCCACTCCCTAATTACTCATTTAATAATTTTAAAACTGGCCAACTAAGAGAACTGCAATACTTCTTGAGACTTCACTAGCAACCCCCTTACAAGCACTGGTCTATTTGGCATTTCTATTTATGTTTGATGCTTAAGTTAATCAATTTGTTATTTGGAATGATATTTTAAATGCTAGTTATTTAAATTATTTGCAGTTCTTCTCAGTTTCGGTATTTATTGTTATCGTCTCCTAGACTAGTTGTTCTATTTTTATACATTAAACACTTTAGTTTATTTTACTGGGGACCACCCCCCTTGGCTTCGCTAGGAGAGAGCCTAAACAGAGGAGTCAAGATCAAGTGATAGCACTTGCCTCTTGCTTGCCCCCAAGGTCGCCCCCAGTGGATTGAGATTTCTTCTGCATGACCCGAGGTGCGAATTAGGCGGAAACAGAGGGGGCAGGTCCCAGTGCAACATAGCTTCCTATTCTATGGACAGATTGGTTCACCATTGAGATGGTCATACAGCTAGTCATTTGAGCTATTGCATTGTAATTTTCTTCTTTCAGTTAATACACAATATGAGTGAGTGTTGTGCATATGTATTTTCTGTCATAATTTTTGGAGTGTTGTGATTGTTGGTCTAGCACTCGGTTGCGTGAGAGCGCCTACCCCCCCTTCGCTCCCTTCTTGCTCCCTTTGAAAGCTCGCTCCTCGAGCGCTCCCTACCTCTCGTATACTAAAAGCTCCTATACTAGATTGATTATTTGATGACAATGTTATCCATGTTTTCTATAGCTAATTTATCATCCTACATGTTTTTAGATATAAATTCATCAAAATATATTAAAATATATACTATATAAAAAATGCTCCCGAAACGGGAACTTTTGAAATTTTTGCTTTTTCACTCCGCTCCCGCTCCCCGCTCCCGCTCCCCGCTCCCAACAACTTAGGTCCAATATTCCTTCATCTGTTGTTTTGATAAGTTTTCATTTTTTCTGTTACCTAGGATTTGTATAGGGTGTAGGGCTGCTTACCATGTCATGAAATTTAACATTTCAATGCATTGTGAAGTGTTTCAAATGGGGAAAAGTCATTATGAACCTAGTTTTAAACTTAAATGCTTTAATTTAACTAATGGATATGTGACCATAGAATGAACAATCACATCTCTTGACAAGACGATATATGTCTGTACACCTTATTGATTATGGCAATATATGCCCAATCATATGATTTCAAATCTTATTTTTCATTCTCTTGTGAGGGTTCCCAAAGCTCCAGTAGAGAATTGTATGAGTTCATCTTAGTATGTTGTTACCTTGTGTCTGATTTGTTGTCAACATTCCTTGTGTTATGTTTTCTGTAGTGATTTGTGGCTTTTCTATGTTTGTTGTTTAAACTTTATAGTAATTTCTACTAAATTACGTTTAAATAATAGACTATCTTTTGAGGAAATGGATGTCTTACAATTCTATTTATTTTCTTGCGAGTAAGAGGCAAAATGTTACTATGCAATGAAGGTGTTCTTTTGTCCTTGACTGCAAAGTAAATTTGTTAGTGTAGTTGTTATCAAGTGTTCAACTCAGCTAGGTTACTTTCTTTCATCAAGCTCTCTAAGATATTTGGCTACATTGTGAAATTTTTTAAATTGCAAACTTTAGTAGCATTCATATGAAATTAGTCTGAGAATCAACATGGTTGATTTGAATATCTTGTTTTTGTTTTCAACCATACTAGCATTTTTTTTGGCTTTGTATGTAGAGTACCATGATGGATTTTCTTGTATTCAATGTCACATATCTGAAATAGGGTTATTTTTGTAGGTGAGCATAACTGGTGTGACTGGTGCCCGTGCTTCTGTAGAATCACGTGTTGAGCTTCTTCTTCGAGATATTAAAAAGGTTATTGCTTCTGCTTTCTCAATCAGTGACATGTTTATATTTGAAGAATTTGTGGGTGCTTATCTAAAGTTTAAACCTCTTTTTTGGATTAATTTGTCATCTTGTAGAACTCAGATATTCTATGACAGTTAGCATAAGATTAAAGTTATTAACATGGAACTCTCCTCGAACTAGTAAAATTTCGTAAAGGATTAATGATACTAATTATGGAATACAATGTAGTTCTTTCTTCAAGTTTCATGCTTCAACCATTGGTTTGAATGGATTTTGTTTTCATGTTTTTACAAGACAATGTACTTAGATTCCATTCTTCTTCTTGATCTGATTGGACATCCTTATTGTTGAAGGCCCTTATGAAGAAGTTAGTGTAGTCACCTACTTACAGGCTTATAACCTACAAAATACATGTGTGACAAAGGGATTGTTGTCATCATACAAAAGAAAATTGAGGATGACTTCGATAACATCTCCTAAGCAAATGATCAATCATGCCATAGATACAAAAGCTAAAATTGAGATTTAGATGAAGTTGCCTATCATGGATGAAGACACTGGCATGGATTGTTGTCAATGGGCAACTAGAGTGTGGCAGCTTGGAGATGTTGATGTATTTCACCCATCATTAAGAGCATGCGCGCATGCATTGGATCCAAAAAGATTGAAATGCAAACTAGAAGGTTTGCTGCCATACCATTTCTTGTAAGAGACATACAGGTAGGTGTTTTATTGATGATATGGGTTGTAGAAAAAACTACTTCTCCCCAAAATACAAGCTTTATTTTCTTGGAGTGAAGCATGCATTAAGTCATCTCCATGATAGCCCTATTCTTTTGTTGTGCTTCTCCATTTTGCTGTGGTGTATGTTACGTGGTACTAGTACCAACGCACCTTCAGATGGGTCCCTAGGGAGAGAGGGTCATTTTTTTCAGACCATGATGAGTGTTATCTAGGATTTTTTCAGTGGCGGTCATGGCCGAGCCCTTTGGTCCTTCCTTTAGGAGAACTATGGCATAATGGCATTGTTGATTGTCCTTTGTCGGGGTTTTTAACCCTTGGGTTGGTGTTTGGGGCTCCTAAGGGTTGGTCACTGGGTCACATGGCCCCACACTTTTTTTCCTTGCACTAGTGGCGTTTGTTTCAGCTGACTGGCGCTCTTTGTCCTTGGCCTCCTTCCTCAGAGGACGTCATCCTTCCACCCAGGCCATACTGTTGATTTGAGGGAGGCGTTGAGGGATTTACAACATTTTTTGGGGTTAGATGGGGAATGATGCCCTACCTCAAACTCACTCCAGCCTTCCGTTCAGAGTGATTTGCTTTCTTTTAACAGTTTTAGGCACCTGGCGAAAAATACCTCAGGTAGCCTACTTTAAACCTACTTTAGTCTATTTTTGAATTATTTTATATTATTTTATCTTATAATTTTAAGTTGACATTTTATAATTTTAAATTGACATTTTAAGGCATGTTGGCCTGGTTTATTTGTAAAAGTGAGTGTGAGAACATATAAACAGATCTCCTCACTTCATTTTCAAATCACAACTTCTGGGACAAAAACTTCATTATGTTAATTTTTTACCCGAGATAGTCTCTTGGAGTGATGCACACCTAAGTCACTTGGTTCGAATTCGTGTTCAAATTCGATGACCTTGAAGTTCGACAAAAAATCGACATTCAAAATTTTGGTGATAAAATTTGACATTAAATTCGAGAGGTTATAAAATTAAAATATATATCGAGAGGTTATCAAATTAAATTTAATATGTCCATTAAGCACATGATAATTATATATGAAACTTTTTAATAAAGTTAATATGTCCATTAACCACATGATAAAAATGAAACTATAGTCTATACCAACTGTATCATATATGAAATTTTTTAATAAAATTTAACATGTTTATTAAGCATAGTATAAAAATGAAATTATTCCGTGAAAATTAAGTGTATATATATTTTTAGAGTGTTCTTCATTAAACATTGCGTTGCGTATTAATTGCATTCAGCTGTATGTCATACGATTCACAACTGAGGATATGGGTCACGACTCATTTGGTTTGAAATTCTATTCCAGTGAAGCAATAGTGGAGGGCGAGGGTGAGGTGCACATAACAGGATATAGTCGAAAATCGAGTTCGAGTTTGTACAATGGATGCGGAGAGCAATGCCAGTGACTAAGCAGACTCATAGAGTAGAGGTGGCATCCAACGATGGCAATGGCAGGCAATATGAGCCAGGGTTTCCCGTTTTCTAGTTTTCCATCTGAATTTTGCTGGCGAATTTCACGATTAAATTCGGCATTCCTTGAAATTCGTCGAAATTCAAATTTTATCCTTGAAAAGTGCGGAATCCGGGCACACCTCTTGGAGGGTTTTACTCTTGCCTTTGTGGATGAAGTTGGATGCTCTCTTTGGTTTGCTCATGCTTTGTGGATGCTAGAATGGTTAGAAGAACCCATGCTCAAGTAAGTCTACACCATTTTTTAGTCTTGCTTGTTGAATGGTAAATAAATTTTGCTTCTTGAATGATTGAATGACAGCCCTAGGGCTGGATTCTCTTTGAATAGGGCCATTTATCTACTTTCTATCCCCTTAGCATACTAAAAGCGCTTTTAAGAGGAGGTTTTTACAAAGTTTATCCTTGGATGTCCAACTTTGCCATAGTTTAGGCTCTTGAATCAAACCTAGATGTTGTTTCAAGAAGCCCTAATCTAGTAGGCAAGGAGAAATACCTCCAAGAGGAAGGCTGGTCACCTTCCTCTTGGTTAGGGTTTAAGAGTATCACCATTAAAACCTTAAGTTATCATCTTTTATCAGATTATTCTTGCATTTCATATGTAATTCTTGCATTTTTCATGGTAGAATTAGGATTAGAATTAGGTCTGCAATTTTATGTTTAAAACCCTACAAAATAAAAAAAATTAAAATTTTCAATTTTTGGCCTTCCTAAAATTTCGGTCTGCCTTTTAATCCCTAAAAAACCCTAGGGCAAAATTTTAGGAATCCCTAAAAACAAAAAACAAAAAATATAAAATCCTTAAAACCTTTAAAACAGTCCTAAAAATCTAACCTAAAAACCCTAATTCCACTTTTATTCTTCCATAACAGCCCCAGGGATTCCTTCTAAACCCTCAGCCTTTGTCTTCTTCTCCTCTTTCTACCCTCAACACCCTAAACCTACCCTAACAGCCTCTGCTCTTGGTCTGCTCCTTTAGAGCACTGTCAAGAGTGGACACACCCTGCTAAGAGGCCAGCCTGTCCTCTTTCCTTTTCTATTTTTATTTTTTATCCTAGGTCTGTCCCTAAGACATCCCGTTACCTCTACTGCTGCCCCACAAACCTGCCACAAAAAGCACAAACAAAATATCAAAAGATTATTAACTGTAAGACCAAATTTGTGAAGTATAATACTGAGTTACCGTTGGATAAAAGTCTGCTATATTAGGCTTATGTTACTGCTGTTCATAAGTTAAAAGTAACTACTACAAGAGTGTCATTGATAGGGCTGATATCACTACTGTTTGGCAATATTAATGAGTGGCATTTTTATGATCAAAGCACACTGTTAATTGATGGGTTAATTATGCTTTATCTATGGTACATATGTTGTTCCTATACATATAATTCGCAATTGGTTAAACTGGAATTATACTTTTGTTCACTAACTCCTACCGTAAACACAGTTGGATACTCACGGACCTTGCTGATCATTGTATTGAATTACTTATTATTGTTATTGTTGAAATTACTTTTATTACTTTTGTTGCAGCAGTACACATACTTTTCTTATTTCTTAGATGAATGATCACATGTCCATGATAATTGTTTCATGAAGAAAACCTTGGCATGTCAGTGATATGTTATCTTTGGTTTGACAACGCATATAACGTTCATCTTCCTTAGTATGTCTTCTTAATTTTGCACTTGACTCCTTAAAGGCACTGGTTACTAATACAATTGCATAGGAAGATCTAGAGTTTGGTGTCTAAGTCTGTACAAATATACTAAAAGGGTTCTCCTCTTGGAGGTCAAGAATCTCCGAAGAAGCTAAAGATTTGTGATCAAGTTGACATTGGGTCATGAGTCCCTACATATGCTTACTAGGCACTAGCCCTGCTAGTTTGTCCGGTAACATTTTTGGCGCCGTTGCCAAGGACCTCAAATTTGTTGAGGTGACTTATTTGGGCAATAACGACATTTTTGGTAAGTCTCAAGTCCGTGTTTACATGATTGCATATATTATTCTATAAAGGACTAATCTTGCAGGCTTATTTGGTAGCTCCACAAAGAACTCATCCCATCAATTAGGTATGCTTCTTGTTATGTACTTTGGTGAGATTTGTTTCACTTGATAGGTCTCTCTTGGTGACTTCATTGAAGAAAATCAAATCAAATGCTTTGCAAGAACAAGACCAATAGGTATGCTTTGCTTTGTCGTTTCATGAAATTTTGTTAAAGGCTAAATTTGTAGGTGATTCCACTAAAGAAAAGATAAAGAAGTTCAAAGCAAGGATTCTCGGGCAGAAGATTTGGGGATTCTCGATCCGTTTGACTTCTCAAACATTCTAGGATACCAAAATAAGGTTGACAGGCATCGTCGTTTTAAATCTATTTTGACATTCCACAAGGGTGAAGATACTGTTACTGCACACGTTACAAAGTTCAAAGAAGTTCTTGTGGCATGGGATATCATAGATGAGGATACCATGATGCAGTTATTTGTAATGTCTTTCTGTCTGAGAGCGAACCGGGATGTGGACACTTGGTATGATGGACTCTCTCTTAAGGGGATATCCTCCTATCTACAACTTGTTGAAGCATTCTACGATTAGTGGGATCCTAACGCTAAGGAAGAAATCTTGAAGATTATAAAGGATGAGTAGATTCACGAACAAGTCTCAGAAGAGCATGAAGCACTCCTTGATGACAAAGTTTATGATGAAGATCAACGTTCGGAAGGTTTGCTTGAAGAAGCCATTATTAAAGACTTGGACATTGACATCATGGCCCTTATATCCGAAGATGAAGGGATTCCTAAAGACAAAAATGAAATTACTCCAGAAAATGAAGATCAAGAAGCCCTAGTTGAAGAAACTGAAGAATTGGTGAGTTCTCCATATCCTCAGCCTGCGGTTTCTTATGATGTTTTGGCTATCTTGGAAGAAAATTACAAGGGTATAAAAGACAACAATTACTGAGAGTTCTTTGGTCCAATGGTATACAATTCTTAAAGACCTTGAAACACCATAGTGGACCCTCTTTCCTCGCACGTGTGGGAAAATAAGTCTTCTTTGTCATCAATGAAGAATGGTTCCACTCTTTTGCTGTTTTGCTTGATGATGGAGTAGTACGAGATGTGGTTCCTGTTGTTGATTGCCACATGCAAAAGGTTACCACTACCTTCCAGTTGATGATGCCCCCAAATCAGTACTTCGAGCACTATCTTGCGACACGTTTTGCAGAGGTTGATCAACCCTTTCTGGCCAGTATCGGTGAGTTTCCAACGATGCATTTCAAGAAAACCAATACAAGTATGTGGACAGGTATGATATGCATTTCACATTGTTAGGACTTCTATTGTTTATCTTTTCGCTTGAAATGTGAAGTCATAAATTATGTGGCTGGCAATTTCAAAATTTTAAAGATTGTTAGGTGCATTAACATGATTATTACAAAGATGAGCAGTATACTTGTGTGTCCAAAGAAGTGTTTAAGTAGGTGCAAGGACAGGTTATAAATAGCATATGAAGATTTCTGAAGGCCAACTTTGCAATCGGTCCCCCAAGTTCAAAATCAGATGACCAGCTAAATTCAAATTTTTTTCTCAATGCGAATGTATGATGGAGATGGCCCATACATAAGCTCGATAGAAGCATGGATAAATAAAGCTTGTGAAAGCAATCCTTCTTCGTGGCATGAATTTCAAGGCTTCTAGGTTCCTGTAGCCATCCAACCTTCATTTCCCTTCTTGATGCAAATCTTGGTACATACTCAGCTTATCATCGATGCAATATTATGATGGATTGTCTCCAAAGACAAAGGTAAAAGGTCAGGTATGAATCAAAATAACAGGATTCGCGAGTCAACGCGCGATTATTCCGAGTTTGACTCGGCTCGGCTACTAAACGATCCGACTCAAATCGGTGATCCGATTCTCTATTCGCGCGACTTTTCGAGGTCACTCCACTCCTATCCATGCGACGACAGACATGCGTGTTTGACGGCAGAGATGGGTGGTTCGATTGAACTCTTTCTGAGCGACGGATTGAAAAGGTCTCTCCTCTCCTCTCATCTATCTGCGTGACGGTCTCCTCTATCCGCGCGACTGACAGACATGGGTTCGGCGTCATACACAATTGAACAGTTGAACTGAACTCACCTCGCAATATTGGTTGGGGGTAAGGATTTATGCAAAGGTCCAAAAAGGGGCAAAAGATAGGGATTCAATCATTCACCTCCTTGTCGGGTTGCTCTAGAAAAAGAAAAATCTCGGTTTCTCCAGAAAAGAAAAATCGTTTAATGTTAGAAAACAAAACGAAAAATCGTTTTCTATTAAAAATTAAATATATTGATAATTATAACATTTACGATGGTTAAATATATTATTTAGCATAAAACTATTGTTATATAAATAAATATATTATAATTTATAACACAAAATGATATGTTAAATATATATATATTTTTTTACATAAAACGATTATATATATATATATATATAATATACTTATGATAGGTTAATATAAATTTTGAATTCTAATAGAATTGATATGTTTTGGGTATTTATTGATATTTTCTTTATATGGACATGGCTGTTTGGAATATTTATGAAAAATGTTTTTTTAATTTAAAATATAATGTATATATTTAATTTTTTGTATTT
>LPNX010075404.1:28461-49259 GCA_001517045.1 Pseudotsuga menziesii | reverse complement strand
ATGGGGCATAATGTAAACTTGGGGAAATTAAACACTTTCTTGGAATATAATTTGTGGTATCTATGATCTCCAATTTGGCATGCATAAAGGTTCAAATTCGACAATTTGACATGGGTCCTCTAGTTTGTCAAAGGTGTTGTATTTTCAGTAACCTGTCTAAATTTTCATGGAGTTGTACCTCCTAGTTAAAAGAGTTGGTTCATTATAGATTGATTGAGTACAAATCAAAGATAGAGAAATTAGAATTTTGTGATCATGTGCGACTCCAACTTAAATCTTGATGAAACAAAAAACCCTATAAAACTAGATGAGAGAAGAACTCCAATCATTTTGATTTATAAGGAGATGGAGAAAATATACAATATATAAACATAGTCATTTTGATTTATATCGAATCAGGAAAATGTCCTTCCACTGCACTTTTGACAGTGACTCCAACCTTCTCTTGACAAGTAAATGCAATTTATCAATAGCTTGACGGGAAACTAAACCACTTGCTAGATTTCAATGCATACATAATAGATTTGTATCATCGACACATGAACATTGCAACTTGTATTTTGATGGATAGAACAACCCTAAAAAAGTAAGTGTCAATTTTTTTTTTATAAATGGTGAAATCATTTTGTTTTGATATGTGATGTGATGAATGTTGAAAATGGTGAAATCATTTTTCTTTTGATACGTACTTGAAATGCCAAAAAAAGTGACTCAACCTTCATCTTAATATGTGTGTAGTGCTCTTTCTACCAGGCATAGCACTCAAACCTATCCTTAACAGTGAAGAAAAATATCTATTTTAATTTCAGATTTTTCATTTAAATTTTTGTGCAGTAAAGAGATAGTTTACGAGTAAAATACCTCGAATTAATCCTTCTCTTGAATCCTACTTCTGCTCCTGCTCCCGCTCCTGCTCCTGCCTTTCCCTCTCCTACTCCTGAAGGAGCCTTCTTGCCAGCTCTGATTTTCCACCCTGCCGACCAGCAGGTTTGCTGGCCCTAGGAAACCGATGGGTTTCCTAGCCCCCGAGCCCACATACCAATAAAATGGACAGCAACCTCCCTCACTCAGAGTGAAAATCTGCCTGGAGTTAATCCCCCTCCTCCAGCTATTTTCCTTCCTTGCTCCTGTTCTTCCGTAAAAATTTCTCTCCCTCCTGTTCTTCCATAAAAATTTCTCTCCCTCCTGTTCTTCCGAAAAAAATCTCCTCCCCCCTGTTCTTCCGTAAAAACTCCCTTATACCTCCTTCCCCCACCACCTTCCTTCCTCCACCGCCCCTTTTTCCACCGCCCTTTCATTAATTTATGTTATTCTTATTCTTGGGCAGTGTAGTTAAATTTTTGTTTGACATGTGTTAGTTTCCTTGAACGGTATGTGTTACACCACTTAACGACATGTCCTAGCATTTTTTTTACCTATGTGGCTTGCTTAAGTTTATATTGAGCGGTAAGGTAATGGTTTTGTTAATTATTATTAATTATTAACTAAATAATAAATACTTAATAATTAACCTTAATAATACGAAACAATAATAATAATTAGAAGTAAAATGATAATTAACATTATTAACCAACAATTAATCAATTGTAATCTAATGATTAATTGCTTGGAGTGATAGCTTTGTTTATTTTTAATTAAATAAAAGCACTTACATTAATATGGGGCATTACATACACCCACCCTTCAGGAAAATTTGTCCCGAAGTTATGGTCAAAATAGTGATACTAGGTACATTTATAGGTTTAAAGCAATTCACAATCACTTAGTTAACCTATCAACTATTTAAATATTTCATACTAGCGTGCATGTGTGAGGTGTGCATGCATGTCCAGTACATGCACAGGCTGCACATGTACTATAGCAAAAACCCCTAAATTCTAACTGATACAAATAATATTTCACGCAACATGACCCATATACAGATATAATATGATTTCTTGTGACATTTGGAGTTATTTAACAATTATGTTCTTATTAGTTAGTCAGTTAAGATTGGTACCTACCATCACTACTTCCAGTATCATAATTGTCCAACATTCAACCATAATAAATAAGATGTCCACCCATCCTAACCTACATCCGCATCCTCCCTATCCTTCCTCTGCTAGTATAGAAGTGGATGTCGGCTTCACCGACTTGACCACATAAGAACCTGAGAGCGATAGCGTCGGCTGAACAGCGGACCTAGCCTCTCCTAGTAGGCATCCGACCATCATCATCACAACAACATGGGGAGCGTGTCTCAGCACGGCCCTCCCACGACCTCGGGTACCATAAAAGCATACGGAAGAACAGGAGCAAGGAAGGAAAATAGCTGGAGGAGGGGGATTAAATCCAGGCATATTTTCACTTTGAGTGAGGGAGTTGCTGTCCATTTTATTGGTACATGGGCTCAGGGGCTAGGAAACCCGTTGGTTTCCTAGGGCCAGCAAAACTGCTGGTCGGCAGGGTGGAAAATCAGAGCTGGCAATAAGACTCCTTCAGGAGCAGGAGAGGGAAAGGAATGAGTAGGAGCGGGAGCAGGAGCAAAAGCAGGATTCAAGAGCAGGATTAATTCGAGGTCTTTTAATTGTAAACTATCTCTTTACTGCACAAAAATTTAAATTTCTATAGTGCTCTGTCTGCCGGGCAGAGCACTCAAACCTATCCTTAACAGTGAAGAAAAATATCTATTTTAATTTCAGATTTTTCATTTAAATTTTTGTGCAGTAAAGAGATAGTTTATGAGTAAAATACCTCGAATTAATCCTGCTCTTGAATCCTACTTCTGCTCCTGCTTTTGCTCCTGCTCCTGCCTTTCCCTCTCCTGCTCCTGAAGGAGCCTTATTGCCAGCTCTGATTTTCCACCCTGCCGACCAGCAGGTTTGCTGGCCCTAGGAAACTGACGGGTTTCCTAGCCCCCGAGCCCACGTACCAATAAAATGGACAACAACCTCCCTCACTCAGAGTGAAAATCTGCCTGGAGTTAATCCCCCTCCTCTAGCTATTTTCCTTCCTTTCTCCTGTTCTTTCGTAAAAATTTCTCTCCCTCCTGTTCTTCCGTAAAAAATCTCCTCCCCCCTATTCTTCCTTAAAAACTCCCTTATACCTCCTTCCCCCACCGCCTTCCTTCCTCCACCGCCCCTTCTTCCACCACCCTTTCATTAATTTATGTTATTCTTATTCTTGGGCAGTGTAGTTAAATTTTTGTTTGACATGTGTTAGTTTCCTTGAATGGTATGTGTTACACCGCTTAACCACACGTCCTAGCATTTTTTTACCTATGTGGCTTGCTTAAGATTATATTGAGCGGTAAGGTAATGGTTTTGTTAATTATTATTTATTATTAACTAAATAATAAATACTTAATAATTAACCTTAATAATATGAAACAATAATAATAATTAGAAGTAAAATGATAATTAACATTATTAACCAACAATTAATCAATTGTAATCTAATGATTAATTGCTCGGAGTGATAGCTTTGTTTATTTTTAATTAAATAAAAGCACCTACTAATCGGAAGGATAGCTTTGTTTATTTTTAATTAAATAAAATCACTTACATTAATATGGGGCATTACAATGTGTATAAAATCAATTTATCAATAGAAAAATATAACATTTTCTAGTGCATACAAGAGAGGAGATCAAATAAAGACAACATAATAGCTAATCCAAGATCCCAAACACATTGATAGCTAACTCTTTATTATTCATCAATAAAAAACACTACAAACATTTTCAATGCATAATAAAGAGGAGATCAAATTAATATGCCATAAAAACGATTTCAAGATACCTAACACATTGGTATATCTTTATCCATAACAAACACCGATTTCAATCCAAGGATATAGCCCAAGAAAATTTCAATGGCATAACATAGAAGTGCATCCTAAATGTACTAATGGAACTATACCAATTGTGAGCAACTAACCATTATGCTAATAAGAAATTTGGAGAAGAGAAGAGAAAATATTATATTTTGAAGTACAATAAACATTTTTCCTGGCATAACAAAGAAGTGCATCATGATTGTACCAATATAACTAAACTAGTTGTCACCAACAAGTTGGAATGCTAGTAATAAAATTAGTAATTTTATAAACATATACGTTGATGATATGCTGAAAATTATATGTTACTGTAAATCACCACTCACAATTGTAGTAAAGATCATGATATGCTGAAATTTATAGGCTAATGTAAATCACCACTCACAACTAATGTAGAGATAGCTAGCACATGAAAAAAGATTTTAAACATAGGGTATCACCTATTTATTATTGACACACACCCACACCCACACAAAATGTCTTGCATATGAAATATAAAACCCCGTAAAATACACATATTCATCTTGTAAAATTGTTTCACATTTACAAGTATCAACAATTCTAGAACTAATAGTATTCAAAACAACTTGAAAATACATTGTAGTGAAATGAGAAAAAAATTGGAACCAACTTGAAAAATAGTCAGATGATATAAAAAATTGAAGCATTTAAACATTTAAAACAAATTATCGAGATGATATAAAAGAATGAAAAATTCAAACATTTAAAAAAAATTGACTATTTTTATTAGAAGCGCAAAATTATCACTTTAAATTGCTTCTCTTAAAGAATAGTAGGTCAAACATAAATAATCATTAGAGGAAATTTCAATTCAAAATGGGTCCGTTAACCCTCATTCAAATTCCATGCCATCATGTGTTGGCCAATGAAATTTCTTTAAATTTTAAATACCATATATGTCTTAAACACATTTTTAATATAAATTTGGGGATAGGTATCATAAAAAAAACCTACATTTTGTTCTTATTTTTGACATATCTTCCTGTGTTTTTACTCAAATTTCATTCGGGAGAGCTCGTTGGATGAGAATTTAAATTTCGCATCCAATGAGTACCCACTGGCAAACTTTTGATGGACCCCACTACCCCAAAAACAAGAAATACCTGAAAATGTGATGATGACATCATCATCACGTTTTTCAAGTATTTCTTGTTTTTGGGGTAGCGGGGCCCGTCAAAATTTTATTGAGTGGGTACTCGTTGGATGTAGAATTTAATTCCGCATGCAACGAGGTCTCCTGATCGAAATTTGAGTAAAAACACAACGAGATATGTCGAAAATACGAACAAAAAAAGTAGTTTTTTTCATTTTTTCCTCCAAAATTATTAAATATTATTTTATTATTTTCATTAGGAGGCCCATTTTGAGTTGAAATTTCCTCCAATGAGTAGGTCAAACATAAATTAATAACTATAAAGTTTTTTGACTCCATGCTTAGCCTATTCTTTTCAGATCAATCTCAGCCTAGTATTTGTATATTGTTGGTAAAGAGTTCAAACTATAATATTATTCAATTAAAATTAATTTTTTTGATGAGTAAATAATCTACCTTTGTTAGGGTATTGACCCCAAACAAACTTAGTAATAATGAATCATTATTCCACAAATTTGTATCAAGGAAAATTCACAGTTTTGTGTGAAGAGAAATTCATACAACTGTGGATCTACTAAAATCCTTTTTAAATTGTTCACTCTTCATATATTCATATGTTTTCAATTTAAAGGAAATAAAGAGAGAATATCAACTAAATCATGATATCAGTCAAATCATATTCAAATATAAGACAATCAATAGCACTAGTCAAAAAATGTATATTCACAATTACAATGGACGACTCTACTAATGTAGGGTAGAAATATTTAACTACTTTGCATCCATTAGCCATGCAAAACTCAACATAAAACAATAGTAACATATAAGGATGTATAGTAGAGTATCGTCGTCCATGAAAGCAATTTCTGTAAAAAAAAATGTATAGTAGAGTATTGTCATATCATCGTCCTCTTTCTTTCTCTGCGATTCTCTTCTGGAGCCCCATATCTTTCTGCACCTTGGATAAGTTCACATACCCAAGCAGGTTTCCTCTTATGAGGATTCTTCTCTAGAGGTGGATATACATGTCTTTGTGGTTCCTCAAACTCTCGTTCTTCTTCTTGAACTTCTTCGTCCATGATTGTATCATGAATTCTGGGTACTTCTACTTCTGCTTCTTCAGGTTCTTCAGCAGGTCTCTTTCTAGATTTGATGTAAGTTGTGCCTTCATCAAATGTCACATCCCTGCTAATGTCAATCTTCTTGTATCCTGGAAATTAGATTTTGTAAGCCTTCGAGCTTTCAGAGTATCCCACAAATATGACCTTCTTTCCTGAAGGATCTAATTTTGTTCTCTTCTCTTTTAGAATGTGTATGTACACAGGAAAACCGAATATTCTGAGATGGCTGACTTCTAGTTTCTTGCCAAAGAAGACTTCTTCAGGAGTCTTGCTCTCGAGTAATATATGTGGAGTATGGTTCTGTACATACACCGCTATTTTGGTAGCTTCAACCCAAAGATGCATAGGAATGTCTTGATCATGAAGCATTGCTCTTGCAGCTTCCATGATGGCCCTGTTCTTCTGTTCCGTAATCCCATTCTGTTGTGGATTATAAGGAGTAGAAAACTCCCTCTTAATCCCTGATTCTTTACATAGATCTTTGAATTCATTCAAAGTGAATTCTCCACAATTATCTGATCGAATGGTCTTGATCTTCTTTTCAGTATGGTTTTCGATCAAGGCTTTGAATTCCTTGAAATTACTGAATACTTCATCTTTGTTCTTCATAAAGTAAATCCATGTCTTTCTAGAAAAATCATCAATAAAAGAAACATAGTATGCATACTCGCTTAGTGAGTTTGATGACATAGGACCGCATACATTAGAGTGGATGATTTCTAGAATACCTTTGGCCTTGCTTTTGCTACTAGGAAATGTCTTCTTTGTATTCTTCCCTTTCGCACATCCTTTGCAAACTCCATCATGTTTTGCTTGGAATTCTGAAAGACCTTTAACAGCTTTGCTTGCAATAGGTAGTGCTCTGTAATGCACATGTGCAAGCCTTCTATGCCAAAGCTCATTTGTTTCTATTGTTTCATGGATCAAGGCTTGTTCTGGATGACCCTTCAATTTGTACAAGCCTCCTTCTTGTTCTCCAATCACTACCGCATCATCGATAGTCTTTCCTTTTGGCCACATAATGACTTGACCATCTATGAATGCTACCCACATTCCTTTTGCATCCAATGCTGAAATGGAGAGAAGGTTCTTCTTGAGTCCTAGCACAAACAATACTTCTTTCATTGTTAGAGACTTACCAGAGTCTAGCTTGTATGAATATTCGCTACTACCTTTTATTGGATATTGGTAGTCATCTCCTAGTTTCACCTTGTGAGGTGATTCATGTTCTGACAGCCTTACAAAGGATTCCTTGAATCCTATCATGTGTTTGGAAGCACCACTGTCTATAAGCCAATCATCACTTCCATGAGTAATGTTACCTATGAGAGCTAATATCAGAACATATTCATCCTCACTTGAAGAATCTTCACTTTCATATCTGGATCTCTTCTTGGATGGTTCATCATCCTCTGCAGCATGAGCATGATGTCTTATTTTGTTCCCCTTCTTCTTATGAGAGTGGTTCTTGTTCTTAGGGTAGTATTTTGAAAAGTGTCCTATCTCATCACATGTATAACATCTTAATTTTGATATGTCTCTTTTGGGATGAGAATCCTTACCTTTGGAGTAATGAGGTATTCTTCTGGTTTTCTTGGAGTGGGTTGTGAGGGCTTGGTATTCACTTCCCATCTTCTCTTCTCGAGCTACTATCTGTGCTTCTTCTTGAGAACATTCTTCCCATAGTTTGTTGAATTTGACTAACTTCTTTCTAGCATAGATTCCTTAGATAAAAGCATCCCATGACCTAGGAAGGCCATTCAAAGCAGTCATCACAATATTTACATTTTTTACTTCTTCATCAACATCTTCTAATTGTTCCTTGATCTGTGAAACCCTTGTGAAGTAATACTGAATAGTTTCTGCATTCTGAATCTTCACATTCTTCAGTTGGTTCCTCAAGGTCATCTTTCGATTGATGTTCTTTCCTTCAAACAATTTGGTTAGGGAATGAAACAAAGCTTTAGGTGTCTTGAGAGAGGACACCCGTGGGATAAGATGATCCTTAATAGAATCAGAAATGATCCTCTTTTCCATAACCATATTATTCTTATGTAAGTATTTTGCCTCATCTCCCTCTAGAACTGGAACCTCCTCATGAATGTAGGAGTCTAATTCATTCTCTTCCAGGACCAGCGAGATCCTATACTTCCAGGCTCGGAAGTTATCAGCTCCCTCAAGATTTTCATCAAGATTGGTATGATGAGACATCTTAAATAAGAACCTCAAATGGAAATACAAGATATTTTAGATCTTACCAGGTTCAAGATGTCGGATCTGAAACTTGAGCTGAAATCCTGTAGAGCTGGTTCAGAAGCAAACAAGGGTTTTGATTTTCTGGAGTTCTGTCCACCCAAATGCCTTGAAATTTGTCCCTAACTTAAATTTTGGGGAGGAGATCAATTCAAGCCTGGGCTCACTGAAAAATTCCTCTTCTATAAAAAGCCTTAATTTTCGACCCTTGTGACAGGTCCAAAACTGAAAAACCTCAGAATTGGATTATGTTTCGACAAAAATATGCGCCCTAAGGAGGAGAGTTGTTCCACGTTACATTTGCTGAAAATATGTCGAGGAAGGTCCACAAACTAGGAAGCACTAGTTCCCACAGCTGCACAGTGTCTTCTTCTCAGGTTAGCTCTGATTCCATGTTAGTTTTTCAACATTAAGCTGACATTATGTTAGGATCTTTACTGAGAGAATAACAAGTACACTAATCAAACACAAGCACATCGCACGAGAAAAGAGACACAAAGAGTTTTCCTCGAGGAAACCATAAAGGAGAAGACCCCGCAACTTCCTTAGAGATAGAATCAACACCAAAATAGTAAAAACCCCAAAGCAGTAGTATTCTTCTTGTCCCAGTGTATTTCCTTCTTCACTAATGTGCCATGCTTGAGTGAGTGAATGATGTGTGTGATAAATAGAGAGTCTCACTCTCTATTTATATTCTTTCGTTCACTTGAAGTGCACTCAATCATGTTGGCCTCACTTAACAATTACTTACTAGATCCGACATCTCTATGAGTGTCTAATAACCCTAGTGCCTCGAAACTGTGGGGACTTTAACAATGACTTGACATGACTTTTTTACATTATTGATCCTCCTGATTGGAACATTCGGGCAAGACAACATGACTCAAATACATAATAGAAACATCCCGGAATAAACATCAGGTTACAATGCATAAGATACATAGATGAATACATTCCGAAGTTAAAAATACATCAACATAAACCATGCAAAGATGAAGTGCAGGTCTTTACATCTTCTTTCAATACATGCCCTATTCAAGGAGAGAGTAAGAATTTATTTTCCCAAAATGCAGAAATTGAAAAACATACACCCAAACTTGAAACTTGAATTTGGTCTCCTATGTTTCCAACAAAAGTGAAAAATAGATCTCTAGGAAGAAAAATATCTAAATAATGTTTCCAATCAAAGATTATTTACAAATTATGAAACTTGAATTTTTTTTTACTTTCTTTTCATATAAAACTAATATTTAACAAAATAAAATTTTGAAGTAAACTAAAACAAAACAACGTTTTTTCAAGTATTTTCCAATATAATAAAGAAGATCAAAGCAAAACTTTCTCTTTGAACTATTATGGAAAAAAAGATCAATTTTCCTCTGCTACAATATCTAAGAAAACAAAGAGCAATCCCAATATAAAAGAATTTTAGACAAACTCAAAACATGCTCACAAAAATGAAATGCAAATTTTCAAATTTCGATGAATACTATCCACAGAATAAAGAAAGGGGTTTCAAGCAAAGAAACAAATCTAAAATTCAATGCAAGAATCATAAAATATTCTTTGAATGCAAAGAGCATGTAATTCAAAGAGACTACGGGATATAGGATTCATGGTCCTCCCATGGTTCAGAGACTGAGGGGTATTTTTTTTTAAAAGTGAACTTTATTTTGCTTAAAACTTAAGCTAAAAATATCCCCAACTATATTATAGAATCAATCCAAAAGCTGGTTCTAGAATGAGAGACAACTGTGACTAAGAAAAAGCATAACAAAACACCTAACTCAATGCAGCCTACATATTTCACTAGTGCATCCATCGTTTTCTTACGCTTGTTGTACAGAGGGAAAATGCGTTGGTAATGCCTCTTCTAAACTATGAATAAGCATCTATGATGCTCTTTCACTATAGAAAAAAATCATTAGAGAACCAGAGACGATGAGAAAATATTACCCACGTGTGTCTGGCATAGATAAGGAAACAAAAATATAAAAAAATACCCACAAATTCGATAAGTAGTGAATAAACTAGGATTTCCTAGAATTGATAGATGATCTTGAAAGGGAAAATATAACTGAAACCAAGTGAATCTAACACCCTTTAAAGAACAAAAATAAACTAAAATATGGAGTAAAAACAAACCAAAGACTAAAATATTGATCTCCCCAGTATGGTCACCAATTCCTTGAGTGGAAAAATTCAATCACTGCAGACAAAGATTGTTTCCCTAGTATATATGGTATAGATATAGAACAAAACAAAAACAATAATGAAAAAAATTCCCTAGATATAATCAGATTACCTGAATAGAATGAAAAGTTACCTTATATGAAAGTTGTCCCTACTAGCTTGAAGCTTTAGCATCAATTGACATACATGAGCCTTCATAAAGATCAAAACCAACAAGAAACAAGTGGAAAATACTATATGATCAAATAGATATATATTAATAACCAAGTAGAAAATTAATAAACATGATTAAACAGTGTTTATGGGCACATAAAACATGATTGCATTAACCAAATAAAGGGAAAAGTTACAACCGAAGAGACTTGGTGTTGTGCATCTTCCCACAATCCTTTTTACTCAAAATTCAATCCTTTGCCTCTAAATTATAGAAATATTTTAACATCATATGGACTGTGTTTCCTTGGTACTCCCTCTAACCATGAGGGTGATCTCGTATGTATAGGAAAAAAGGGATCAAGGGAGTTTAGTATTACTTGGAGAAGGTTGAGGGATCATCCCTAGGGATTAGGGTCTCAACTTCAACTTATTTCAAGCAAAGAAACAAATCTAAAATTCAATGCAAGAAGCATAAAATATTCTTTGAATTCAAAGAGCATGTAATTCAAAGAGACTATGGGATATAGGATTCATGGTCCTCCCATGGTTCAGAGACTGAGGGGTATTTTTGTTTTAAAGTGAACTTCATTTTGCTTAAAACTTAAGCTAAAAATATCCACAACTATATTATAGAATCAATCCAAAAGTTGGTTCTAGAATGAGAGACAACTGTGACTAAGAAAAAGGGTAACAAAAAACCTAACTCAATGCAGCCTACATATTTCACTAGTGCATCCGTCGTTGTCTTATGCTTGTTGTACAGAGGGAAAAGGAATTGGTAATGCCTCTTCTAAACTACGAATAACCATCTATGATGCTCTTTTACTATAGAAAAAAAGCATCAAAGAACCAGAGATGATGAGAAAATGTTACCCACGTGTGTCTGGCATAGATAAGGAAACAAAAATATAAAAAAATACCCACAAATTCGATAAGTAGTGAATAAACTAGGATTTCCTAGAATTAGTAGATGATCTTGAGAGGGAAAATATAACTGAAACCAAGTTAATCTAACACCCTTTAAAGAACAAAAATAAACTAAAATATGGAGTAAAAACAAACCAAAGGCTAAAATATTGATCTCCCCAGTATGGTCACCAATTCCTTGAGTGGAAAAATTCAATCACTCTGGACAAAGATTGTTTCCCTAGTATATATGGTATAGATATAGAACAAAACAAAAACAATAATGAAAAAAATTCACTAGATATAATCAGATTACTTGAATAGAATGAAAAGTTACCTTATATGAAAGTTGTCACTACTAGCTTGAAGCTTTAGCATTAATTGATATACATGAACCTTCATAAAGATCAAAACCAACAAGAAACAAGTGGAAAATACTATATGATCAAATAGATATATATTAATAACCAAGAAGAAAATTAATAAACATGATTAAACAGTGTTTATGGGCACATAAAACATGATTGCATTAACCAAATAAAGGGAAAAGTTACAACCGAAGAGCCTTGGTGTTGTGCATCTTCCCACAATCCTTTTTACTCAAACTTCAATCCTTTGCCTCTAAATTATAGAAATATTTCAACATCATATGGACTGTGTTTCCTTGGTACTCCCTCTAACCATGAGGGTGAGCTCGTATTTATAGGCAAAAAGGGATCAAGGGAGTTTAGTATTACTTGGAGAAGGTTAAGGGATCATCCCTAGGGATTAGGGTCTAAACTTCAACTTATTTTTGGTGGTTGAGATAAACCTCCACGAGGTATTTATTCTTGAAAGCTCTCGATGCTTCCCTTTTTTCCTTTTAATGAGCTCCCATGCATCTTGTACATAGGAAAGTGCCATTAGGGAGAGGCACAAAGACAAGAAGTGTCATTGACACTTTTTTTCCATAAGAAATCGACGTAAGCCAAGTCTGACTCCTATTTTCAGAAAGCAAGGTGTGTTAGTATCACTAGAACAATCCTTCTAGCAAGGAAAAACCTATTCTCAAGTCTTTTAGCACATATACTTTATGGATCTAGGAAAATACACATGAAGATGACAAGATTGTGGTGTAACAATATCACTATCTAAGGTTTAGAATCAAGGCTAAATGGATTAAGTTAATAACTAAACAAGGTATTATCCATATAAACCCATTTCAATTTGCACACATTTTGAATTATATCCTCCCATCTCATTTGTGCCACTCCTCATTTGTATCCATAAGGTATTTTTATATTATAATACTATAAATAATTACAATATCTTTGGTTATCATGGATCATATATTTGTGACTTCTATCCATTTGATCATTACATAGAATTTTACATTCTATGTTTAAAAGCAAGGCATTGCAACTAAGACGTGAAAATGATGTTAATTAAGCTAGTTACTATGATGCAACAAATATGTAAAGAATTATGTCAATGAACAAAGATGAGACACAATAGGAAATTATTGGGACATACAAAGGATGTCGAAAATGATTCCTTCCTATAACGTGCTACTATTGAATTGAATTTTCCAATAATACAAAAAGAAAAATATCAAAGGAAGATGAAAAAAAACATTACCCTATTGTAGTTACAGTAATTACAGGTAGATAAATATTTTATGCAAGATGATATAAGTAAAGGAATAGATGTATGTATTTTCGTATGGAGAAAGTGGTTAATAAGGGAGGGCAACAAGTTTGACATCAAAATATAACTATGGGGAGAATGTCTTAACGGATTGGGACAGTAATTTTCTTAATAATGAGTACTCATAAGTATTTTAGGCCCTCATCAATGCATGGCATAAACATCGACATTAATATGCAAGAAACACATGATGTCATGGAAGTGTGCTTGAGGACAAATATCCACACTATTGACAATCATTATGTTGGACCTATATGGATTACAAAACAACTTCTCACCAAGTATCTTCATCAAAATGATACCAAGTATTCAACATAATACATCTTATGCAAACTTATTTCATCCTGAATAATGAATTTTAGAATAGCTATACTTCTTAAAGACTATATATCTTGATCCTCTTGGTACTTGATGCATATTAACAATCTATTAAATTTCTTAAGATACATTTTAACTATATGCAGTTTCTAAGACAATTTGTACATCTATCGCAACAGTGTATGCTTATATTGTCCTCCAGAAAAAATGCTATACAAATTTTTCAAACATCCATGCTTCTTAAAGATTATATATCTTGATCCTCTTAGTTCCTGATGCATATTGACAATGTATTACCTTTCTTAATATACTCTTCAAGAATATGTTCTTTCTAAGACAATTTGTACTTCTATCGCAACAATGTATGCTTATATTCTCCTCAAGAAAATTATAGCACAACCTTTTCATAATGGATATTCTTCAAGCATGGATATTCTCTGTGTTTATGTGCACTCATAATTTTTCCAAAAAATTGAAAGTGTTACATGGCCCTTAAATGTTTTAACTTTGAAAATTATTTTTTCTGGCTATTCAATGCTTTCAAACCCAGCCAATCCGTTAAGGCTTCGACTTGAAAGTGTCTCCTCTTCTAACCTAGCCAATCGGTTAAGGCTTCGACTTTAAACATGTTAAATCATAATTCAAAACATTGAATCTAACAATCCCTAGTTGTTTAAAAATCTAATTTAAAAATATCATTCTCTTACTTGTTCAACTCTTCATTTTCTTTTAATTATTTCTTAAATTCAATTGCATCCCTCTCACCACTCTCTAGTTTCTCATCCTTCCACGTGTTTTCATAATCCATGCAACAACCTTTTTTATTATTATTCCACCTATATGTAATTTATCTTGGTTTGATACCAAATGGTGTAGTGGGATGCATAATATACCTCGTATCCTATGTTTGCATAGGTTTACTATAGTAAATTTTCACCATTAGATTTATTTCATGCTTGTGAAAGTTTCTAAAAAGATTATTTATGCTCAAGCTTACCTCTTTGTTTGAGTAGAGCGTGTGGTTAGTCTAAAGCATTAATTTAATAGATTTAGCCAATGTGATTGTTAATTTGACTAGTTTTGTGTAGGAAGGTGTCTAGTTTAAATCTTTCTCTTGTGAGTGAACTAATCTATAATAACAACTTTACTATAGATTTCATCTATGAATTTAGGGAAGGATCTCTAAAATTTCCTCATCCAATGAGCGTTATACAAAAAAATTATACTTATAAAGAGAAGTAACGTAAAAATTAATAATATAATAAGGATAAATATGATATATTTTGCATTTTCTAGCTTGTTATCATTTTCTATAAGATAATCATTTTCAAAATTTCACTATTGAATCAATAATTTTATTTGTTTTCAATTTAAAAATTGGTTCAACTCCTCAAACACCTCTATGACAATAGTTTCATAAATTAAAAATTATTCTCATTAATTTCACATCAAAATATCAATTCTCATTTAAAAAATTAATAATAACAAATGTAAAAACTTAAAAAGAAAAATATATGCATTGTACAACTGACATATAAAATAAATAAATTTAAAAAAAAACTTGATTAAGTATAAGAAAACCTTGTTTTTCAAGTGTTTTACATTTGTTTGTGAGATGGAAAGATTGTAATAACTATCCCTCTTTTTATGTTTAAGAATGATTTTTTTAAATGATTATTAAACTAGAGCCATGAGGTTGTAATGTCCCTGACATTGCACCTACGTTGGCTGGTGGTTTGCAATTGCTTAATAAAAACTGAACTCAATAAAAAAATTTATGATGCTAAAGACATATATATAGTGTGTGTGTGTGTGTGTGCGCATGTGTATTTTAATTTTTTTAGAGAGTAATCAGACTAAAAAAAAGAGGCATGATACATAGAGGATTCCACAATTTAATTCCAATAACAAGTTGATGGGGCATAATATAAACTGGGGCAAATTAAACACTTTCTTGGAATATAATTTGTGGTATCTCTGATCTCCAATTTGGCATGCATAAAGGTTCAAATTCGACAAATTGACATGGGTCCTCTAGTTTGTCAAAGGTGTTGTATTGTCAGTAACCTATCTAAATTTTCATGGAGTTGTACCTCCTAGGTAAAAGAGTTGGTTCGTTATAGATTGATTGAGTACAACTCAAAGATAGAGAAATTAGAATTTTGTGATCCTATGCGACTCCAACTTAAATCTTGATGGAACAAAAAACCCTATAAAATCAGATGAGAGAATAACTCCAATCATTTTGATTTATAAGGAGATGGAGAAAATATACAATATATAAACACAGTCATTTTGATTTATATCGAATCAGTAAAATGTCCTTCCAAGCACTTTTGACAGTGATTCCAACCTTCTCTTCATGAGTAAATGCAATTTATCAATAGCTTGATGGGAAACTAGACCACTTTTTAGATTTCAGTGCATACATAATAGATTTGTACCACCGACACATGAACATTGCAACTTGTATTTTGATGGATAGAACAACCCCAAAAAAGTAAGTGTCAATTTTTTTTTATAAATGGTGAAATCATTTTTTTATATGTGATGTGATGAATGTTGAAAATGGTGAAATCATTTTTCTTTTGATATGTACTCGGAATGCCAAAAAAAGTGATTCAACCTTCATCTTAATGTGTATAAAATCAATTTATTAGTAGAAAAATATAACAGTTTCTAGTGCATACAAGAGAGGAGATCAAATAAAGACAACATAATAGCTAATCCAAGATCCCAAACACATTGATAGCTAACTATTCATCAATAAAAAACACTACAAAAATTTTCAATGCATACTAGAGAGGAGATCAAATTAATATGCCCTAAAAACGATTTCAAGATACCTATCACATTGGTATATCTTTAACCATAAAAAACACTAATTTCAATCCAAGGATATAGTCCAAGAAAATTTCAATCGCATAACATAGAAGTGCATCTTGAATGTACTAATGAACCTAAACCAATTGTCAACAACCAACCATTATGTTAATAATAAATTTGGAGAAGAGAAGAGCAAAGATTATATTTTGAAGTACAATAAACATTTTCCTAGCATAACAAAGAAGTGCATCATGATTGTACCAATATAACTAAACTAGTTGTCACCAGCAAGTTGGAATGCTAGTAATAAAATTAGTAATTTTATAAACATATATGTTGATGATATGCTGAAAATGATATGTTACTGTAAATCACCACTCACAATTGTAGTAAAGACCATGATGTGCTGAAATTTATAGGCTAATGTAAATCACCACTCACAACTAATGTAGAGATAGCTAGCACATGAGAAAAGATTTTAAACATAGGGTATCACCTATTTATTATTGACACACACCCACACCCACACAAAATGTCCTGCATATGAAATATAAAAACCCATAAAACACACGTATTCATCCTACAAAATTGTTTCACATTTACAAGTATCAACAATTCTAGAACTAATAGTATTCAAAACAACTTGAAAATTCATTGTAGTGAAATGAGAAAAAAATTGGAACCAACTTGAAAACTAGTCAGATGAAATAAAAAATTGAATCATTTAAACGTGTAAAACAAATTATCGAGATGGTATAAAAGAATGAAAAAGTCAAACATTTAAAAAAAATTGACTATTTTTATTAGAAGCGCAAAATTATCACTTTAAATTGCTTCTCTTAAAGAATAGTAGCTCAAACATAAATAATCATTAGAGGAAATTTCAATTCAAAATGGGTCTTTTAACCCTCATTCAAATTCCATGTCATCATGTGTTAGCCAAAGAAATTGCTTTAAATTTTAAATACCATATAGGTATTAAACACATTTTTAATATAAATTTGGGGATAGGTATCATAAAAAAAACCTAATTTTTGTTCTTATTTTTGACATATCTCCCTGTGTTTTTACTCAAATTTTAACCGGGAGAGCTCATTGGATGAGAAATTAAATTTCGCATCCAACGAGTACCCACTTGGTAAATTTTTGACGGGCCCCGCTACCCCAAAAACAAGAAATACCTGAAAAACATGATGATGACATCATCATCATGTTTTTCAGGTATTTCTTATTTTTGGGGTAGCGGGGCCCATCAAAATTTTACAAAGTGGGTACTCATTGGATGTGGAATTTAATTCCACATGCAACGAGGTCTCCTAATTGAAATTTGAGTAGAAACACAATGAGATATGTCAAAAATACAAACAAAAAAAGTAGTTTTTTTCATTTTTTCCTCCAAAATTATTAAATATTATTTTATTATTTTCATTAGGAGGCCCATTTTGAGTTGAAATTTCCTCCAATGAGTAGGTCAAACATAAATTAATAACTATATAGTTTTTTGACTGCATGCTTAGCCTATTCTTTTCAGATCAATCTCAGCCTAGTATTTGTATATTGTTGGTAAAGAGTTCAAACTATAATACTATTCAATTAAAATTAATCTTTTGATGAGTAAATAATCTACCTTTGCTAGGCTATTGACCCCAAACTAACTTAGTAATAATGAATCATTATTCCACAAATTTGTATCAAGGAAAATTCACAGTTTTGTGTGAAGAGAAATTCATACAACTGTGGATCTACTAAAATCCTTTTTAAATTGTTCACTCTTCATATATTCTTATGTTTTCAATTTAAAGGAAATAAAGAGAGAGGATCAACTAAATCACAATATCAGTCAAATCATATTCAAATATAAGACAATCAATAACACTAGTCAAAAAATGTATATTCACAATTACAATGGATGACTGTGCTAATGTAGGTAGAAATATATAACTACTATGCATCTATTGGCCATGTAAAACTAAACATAAAACAATAGTAACATATAAGGATGTATAGTAGAGTATCGTCGTCCACAAAAGCAATTTCTGTAAAAAAAAATGTAAACAAATGAGAAAAAAAACAATGAAGAACATAAAAAAAACTCCTTAAAGTAACAAAGACTATGAAACACCATCATTAAACTACATCTCCAAGGATAATATCTCTTATATATGGATCTTAGAAGAACATGTAAATCAGGATTGTGATAATCGTGGCTATCATAAAAAAGGGAAAGAGGGAACAAAGTCCAGGGAACCTACGCTAGCCACAAGGATGGGAGTCACTTTATCAATTTTCATTGCAAGGCCTAAGAGAGAAAAAATCATGACCACAATGTATGCCACTGCCACTGAAAATGTGGAGATATTCATTGCCACTTACATTGAGTATTACAAAACTATTATCAAAGATTGATTCGTAATTTGCTAAATACTGAACAACCTAAAACGATTAAATAGAATTAAAACCCCATCAAAAAAATATTTTAAACACAAGAATCTCCAAAAATGATAAGAAATAAGTTTGGTTAAGGTCCATGATCTGACAATGTCCTTCCATATTGTTTACTGATATAGTGCTCCTCCTTCTGGAGGAATCACTAACTTAGTATAGTCCTAAGTTTTTTGTTGTAATGTTGCTCAATTAGAGTCTATTGAATAAAATAGAGGTTTATGCAGCATATATATATAGCATTATCTAGGATTTAATGCATTATGGTAACCTAAACATGCATATAAACATAGAATTTCCATTTAAATAGCTAGTCATTTAAACATTTAAATATTGCATAGAATTAGAAAATAACAATAGTAACTTTGACTAAGTGGAATACGTGTATCTGGAAGGGTGGAGTAGATCCCTTAGTTCCCACAGCTCCCATAAGTTTCCTTAGGTCCCCTTAGTAACCATAAAAAAAAATGAGACCACCTTGTCGACCAGCTATTATCTTGTGATCACTAGGAAATTAACGGATTTCCTAGCCTTCGAGCCCACAACTTACCATGGAATGATTTAGTCAAATCAATAGTTTATTTAATTCATTCATTTTTTTTTATTTTGTTTATTCAACAATGGTTATGACAGAAGACATTACTATCATTAAAATTAAAAATAATAATGATAATGATAATTAATAAATGATGAACTAATAGAAACATGTGTATTCATTTGTTTAATAAATAAATGCCTTAATACCAACCTAGTACCCTTTTATTTATAATAGAGTAACTTCAAAGGTCTACAATCATAGAATACAGTTAAACAATCTAATTATATTATAAATGAAAATCTTCGTGCGACACTTTTTAACTGATGGTACTTGCTTCTTTACCTATTGTAGTGATCAATTATAATTAATGAACACTTAATGATTTGTTTAGCACATATTTTAATAACTTAATGTTCATTATCTCTCTAGGATCAATGTATAATCAACTTACTCATTTACAACAATTTACACAATAATTTGACGTGAAAGTATTTGTGTAACGATATTAGCATACATATGCAAAGTGTGCAAGCCTAGTTCAAACATGTACTATAAACATACATTACCTTTCATATGCATAACTGCTAACTAATACTAATAATCCTTAATTCAAAAAGAACAAGTATACATACAACATAACATTACTAAAAATAATCAATTATTTTATCAATTAACCTTATAAGATCTTATATCATTAGTTTTATGTGTACATTAGTTTAATCAATCAAGTACAAGGAAGGGTACTTACTACCACTAACTTAGTATCAAAGAATCTCCACCCTTGATAGTACTAGCTAACAATATCCTCCCATCCTAACCTACATCTACATCCTCCCTAACCTTCCTCTACTAGTAATGATGTGGATGTCGGCTTTACTGACCTGACGACATATAAACCTAAGAGTGGTAGCGATAGCTCAATAGAGGACCTAGCCTCTCCTAGAAGGAATCCAATCATCGTCATCAAAAAAAATGAAGAGGATGTCTCTACATGGACTTCCCACGAACCAGGGTATTATAGTAACACAAGGTGAGAATTGCATCCACCCTCTCAAGATACTGGGTCTATATCCTATCGAATCATATTATGTTGCTATCAAGTTTATTGTCGCGTGTCATCATATCATCAATTTTTGTTGCTAAGGCTTAGTGCATAGACAAGTTCTTATTCCACATATCATATCGAGTACCCAACTATCACATAGTCCATGTGTCTTGTGAGTATTTCAAAAAATACACATTTATAACAAGCATTTACACTCAATCACCAATTCATTCACACCATCACCATCATTGTTTCACATAACAATTGAATTCATTGCACGTACACATGACATATAATAATTCAATCGATCACATCATCAGATGGTATCCACTTAGCACATCATATATTTCACATTTCATCAATGAAAACATTTAAGCATAA
>LPNX010075404.1:0-28151 GCA_001517045.1 Pseudotsuga menziesii | reverse complement strand
ATTTGGCATGGGTCCTCTAGTTTGTCAAAGGTGTTGTATTGTTAGTAACCTATCTAAATTTTCATGGAGTTGTACCTCCTAGGTAAAAGAGTTGGTTCGTTATATATTGATTGAGTACAACTCAAAGATAGAGAAATTAGAATTTTGTGATCATGTGCTCCAACTTAAATCTTGATGGAAAAAAAAACCCTATAAAACCAGATGAGAGAAGAACTCCAATCATATTGATTTATAAGGATATGGAGAAAATATACAATATATAAACATAGTCATTTTGATTTATATCGAATCAGGAAACTTTCCTTCCAAGCACTTTTGACAGTGATTCCAACCTTCTCTTGACGACTAAATGCAATTTATCAATAGCTTGATGGGAAACTAAACCCCTTTCTAGATTTTAGTGCATACATAATAGATTTGTACCACCGACACATGAACATTGCAACTTGTATTTTGATGGATAGAACAACCCCAAAAAAAGTAAGTGTCAATTTTTTTTTTTAAATGGTGAAATCATTTTTTTTTGTATGTGATGTGATGAATGTTGAAAATGGTGAATTCATTTTTCTTTTGATATGTACTCGGAATGCCAAAAAAAGTGATTCAACCTTCATCTTAATGTGCATAAAATCAATTTATCAGTAGAAAAATATAACAGTTTCTAGTGCATACAAGAGAGGAGATCAAATAAAGACAACATAATAGCTAATCCAAGATCCCAAACACATTTATAGCTAACTCTTTATTATTCATTAATAAAAAAAACTATGAATATTTTCAATGCATACTAGAGAGGAGATCAAATTAATATGCCCTAAAAACGATTTCAAGATACCTAACATATTGGTATATCTTTATCCATAACAAACACCAATTTCAATCCAAGGATATAGTCCAAGAAAATTTTAATGGCATAACATAGAATGTACTAATGGAACTAAACCAATTGTCAGGAACCAACCATTATGTTAATAATAAATTTGGAGAAGAGAAGAGCAAAGATTATATTTTGAAGTACAATAAAAAATTTCTTGGCATAACAAAGAAGTGCATCATGATTGTACCAATATAACTAAACTAGTTGTCACCAACAAGTTGGAATGCTAGTAATAAAATTAGTAATTTTATAAACATATATGTTGATGATATGCTGAAAATGATATGTTACTGTAAATCACCACTCGCAATTGTAGTAAAGATCATGATGTGCTGAAATTTATAGGCTAATGTAAATCACCACTCACAACTAATGTAGAGATAGCTAGCACATGAGAAAATATTTTAAACATAGGGTATCACCTATTTATTATTGACACACACCCACACCCACACAAAATGTCCTGCATATGAAATATAAAAACCCATAAAACAGACGTATTCATCCTACAAAATTGTTTCACATTTACAAGTATCAACAATTCTAGAACTAATAGTATTCAAATCAACTTGAAAAATCATTGTAGTGAAATGAGAAAAAAATTGGAACCAACTTGAAAACTAGTCAGATGATATAAAAAATTGAAGCATTTAAACATTTAAAACAAATTATCGAGATGATATAAAAGAATGAAAAATTCAAACATTTAAAAAAAATTGACTATTTTTATTAGAAGCGCTAAATTATCACTTTAAATTGCTTCTCTTAAAGAATAGTAGGTCAAACATAAATAATCATTAGAGGAAATTTCAATTCAAAATGGGTCTTTTAACCCTCATTCAAATTCCATGTCATCATCTGTTAGCAAATGAAATTGCTTTAAGTTTTAAATACCATAAAGGTCTTAAACACCTTTTTAATATAAATTTGGGGATAGGTATCATAAAAAAAACCTAATTTTTGTTCTTATTTTTGACATATCTCCCTGTGTTTTTACTCAAATTTTAATCAGGAGAGCTCGTTGGATGAGAAATTAAATTTCCCATCCAACGAGTACCCACTTGGTAAAATTTTGACGAGCCCCGCTACCACAAAAACAAGAAATACCTGAAAAACATGATGATGACATCATCATCATGTTTTTCAGGTATTTCTTGTTTTAGGGGTAGCAGGGCCCATCAAAATTTTACCAAGTGTGTACTCGTTGGATGCAGAATTTAATTCCACATGCAACGAGGTCTCCTAATCGAAATTTGAGTAGAAACACAATGAGATATGTCGAAAATACAAACAAAAAAAGTAGTTTTTTTTTCATGTTTTCGTCCAAAATTATTAAATATTATTTTATTATTTTCATTAGGAGGCCCATTTTGAGTTGAAATTTCCTCCAATGAGTAGGTCAAACATAAATTAATAACTATACATTTTTTTGACTGCATGCTTAGCCTATTCTTTTCAGATCAATCTCAGCCTAGTATTTGTATATTGTTGGTACAGAGTTCAAACTATAATACTATTCAATTAAAATTAATCTTTTCATGAGTAAATAATCTACCTTTGTTAGGGTATTGACCCCAAACTAACTTAGTAATAATGAATCATTATTCCACAAATTTGTATCAAGGAAAATTCACAGCTTTGTGTGAAGAGAAATTCATACAACTGTGGATCTACTAAAATCCTTTTTAAATTGTTCACTCTTCATATATTCATATGTTTTCAATTTAAAGTAAATAAAGAGATAAGATCAACTAAATCACAATATCACTCAAATCATATTCAAATATAAGACAATCAATAGCACTAGTCAAAAAATGTATATTCACAATTACAATGGACGACTGTGCTAATGTAGGTAGAAATATATAACTACTATGCATCCATTGGCCATGTAAAACTCAACATAAAACAATAGTAACATATAAGTCCATGTATAGTAGAGTATCGTCGTCCACAAAAGCAATTTCTGTAAAAATAATCTAAACAAATGAGATAAAAAACAATGAAGAACATAAAAAAGAAACTGCTTAAAGTAACAAATACTATGAAACACCATCATTAAACTACATCTCCAAGGATAATATCTCTTATATATGTCTACATGGATAATATCTCTTATATATGGATCTCAGAAGAACATGTAACTCGATATTGTGATAATCATGGCTATCATAAAAAAGGGAAAGAGGGAACAAAGTCCAGGGAACCTACGCTAGCCACAGGGATGGGAGTCACTTTATCAATATTCATTGCAAGGCCTAAGAGAGAAAACATCATGACCACAATGTATGCCATTGCCACTGAAAATGTGGAGATCTTCATTGCCACTTCCATTGAGTATTACAAAACTATTATCAAAGATTGATTCGTAATTTGCTAAATACTGAACAACCTAAAAGGATTAAATAGAATTAAAACCCCACCAAAAAAATATTTAAAACACAAGAATCTCCAAAAATGATAAGAAATAAGATTGGTTAAGGTCCATGATTTGACAATGTCCTTCCATATTATTTACTGATATAGTGCTCCTCCTTCCGGAGGAATCACTAACTCGGTATACTCCTAAGTTTTTTGTTGTAATGTGGCTCAATTAAAGTCTATTGAATAAAATAGAGGTTTATGCAGCATATATATATATAGCATTATCTAGGAGTTAATGCATTATGGTAACCTAAACATGCATATAAACATAGAATTTCCATTTAAATAGCTAGCCATTTAAACATTTAAATATTGCATAGAATTAGAAAATAACAATAGTAACTTTGACTAAGTGGAATACGTGTATCTGAAAGGGTGGTGTAGATCCCTTAGTTCCCGCAGCTCCCATAAGTTTCCTTAGGTCCCCTTAGTAACCATAAAAAAAAATGAGACCACCTTGTCGACCAACTATTATCTTGTCATCACTAGAAAATTAACAGATTTCCTAGCCTTCAAGCCCACAACTAATAATCTCGATAGCAACTTCTTCCATATTTTAATAACAAAATATCTCATTAATTTTCAATCTCCACCTTGGAGTTGTCCCCATCCTCCAAGCTTTGAGTTGACCCCTCTTCGAAATACTTCACTTCAAAAAAATTTCAAACTCCCTCATAGTTCACTCTCTCCTAAAGAACCAACCCCTTCTAATCCCATAAGTTCTTATGTATATATTTTTTCCTCCTCAATATTTTGGCCTTACTCCACCACCCCCATCAATTCCATCAAAACCCCAAAACATTTATTTCCTTTCTTGTTTAGAATTCCCAATCATAATAAAATATTATATTTTATGTACTTATTTTCTCGATTAGTTCAATGGCATTAAGGTCACTTAATTTAAGTGAGTTGACTACATATTCATTATTAGTTTCTTGATAGGTTCAAAATGGGGTCTTTACGAGATGGTGGGTTAATTACCCATCCACTCACTATTTCCAATATCAATTAAGTGGAATAAAATATTAGTTTAAGATTTATGATTGTTGACCTTTCAAGATTGGAAGTGGTGGTTATATTTAATGTTTTATTCAATTTGGATCTGAGTTAACAGCATTGATTTATTGAAATCTACCTTATCTTGTGGGTTTAATTAATTAATTTAATATACCCTTTAACTTACCATAGAATGATTTAGTCAAATCAATAATTTATTTAATTCATTCGTTTTTTTTTGTTTGTTTATTCAACAATGGTTATGACAAAAGACATTACTATCATTAGAATTAAAAATAATAATGATAATGATAATTAATAAATGATGAACTAATAGAAACACTTGTATTCATTTGTTTAATAAATAAGTGCCTTAATACCAACCTAGTACCCTTTTATTTATAACAGAGTAACTTCAAAGGTCTAAAATCATAGAATACAGTTAAACAATCTAATTATATTATAAATGAAAATCTTCGTGCGACAATTTTTAACTGATGGTACTTGCTTCTTTACCTATTGCAGTGATCAATTATAATTAATGAACACTTAATGATTTGTTTAGAACATATTTTAATAAATTAATGTTCATTATCTCTCTAGGATCAATGTATAGTCAACTTGCTCATTTACAACAATTTACACAATAATTTGACGTGAAAGTATTTGTGTAACGATATTAGCATACATATGCAAAGTGTGCATGCCCAGTTCAAACATGTACTATAAACATACATTACCTTTCATACGCATAACTAATAACTAATACTAATAATCCTTCATGAAAAAAGAACAAGTATACATACAACATAACATTACTAAACATAATCAATTATTTTATCAATTAACTTTATAAGATCTTATATCATTAGTTTTATGTTTACATTAGTTTAATCAATCAAGTGCAAGGAAGGGTACTTACTACCACTAACTTAGTGTCAGAGAATCTCCACCCTTGATAGTACTAGCTAACAATATCCTTCCATATTAACCTACATATACATCCTCCCTAACCTTCCTCTACTAGTAATGATGTGGATGTCGGCTTCACTGACCTAACGACATATAAATCTTAGAGTGGTAGCGTCAGCTTAATAGAGGACCTAGCCTCTCCAAGAAGGAATCCAATCATCGTCATCACAACAAATGAAGAGCATGTCTCTACATGGACTTCCCACGAACCAGGGTATTGTAGTAACACAAGGTGAGAATTACATCGACACTCTCAAGATACTGGGTCTATACCCTATCGAATCATATTATGTTGCTATCAAGTTTATTGTCGCGTGTCATCATATCATCAATTTTTGTTGCTAAGGCTTAGTGCATAAACAAGTTCTTATTCCACATATCATATCGAGTACCCAACTATCACATAGTCCATGTGTCTTGTGAGTATTTCACAAAATACACATATATAACAAGCATTTACACTCAATCACCAATTCATCCACATCATCACCATCATTGTTTCACATAACAATTGAATTCATTGCACGTACACATGACATATAATAATTCAATCGATCACATCATAAGATGGTATCCACTTAACACATCATATATTTCACATTTCATCAATGAAAACATTTAAGCATAAACTATCACGGTAAAAGAAGGGAATCTCATGATAATCACAACCTGCATCATGTAGTAGATAAAGTTTACTCAATCGCACTAATTCCAATAAATAATAAGAAAAAAAATTATTACATGTCCAATCGATTAAAAAAATTGTCTAATCAAAATGGGTCATTACAATTGCTATGTAAAAGTTTAAAAAACATCAAAGACATTAAAAAAAAACAAATAGCTACTAGTTTTTATATACCATGAAATTTGAAACTCCTACGTGCATACTAACTACTATGGCACTCTTTATCTACCCTAATATAATGAAAACATACCATACCATGTGGAGGTTTTTGTTAGATCATTCCATATCAATTCCGTAGGTACTCTCCATCCACCCTTAAAAAATGCAAACAAACTAGTTGTACGTGCACCAGTATATGCAACCCATTAAACACATTTTGTCTTCATTTCTAATAACTTCTCTTTACTTCTTAACGCGGTCTGAAGCATCTTGATCCGGCGTCATTGCTAACTCAACTCATTATCCCCTTGCATATTTTAATGTTTGAAATAGATTTTATATGCAGAAATAATTTTGTCAAATCTAAGAAAGCGAACCTCTTTGTTCTAGTTAGTCTGTAATGTAAGTATTATAAGATATATTGTTTGAATTCGAACTCCCAATATCATTCCGCCACCATATTCGCTCTAAATGAAGGAAATATCGTATTCATTTAGTAATACAATATATTGATCCCATTTATTTGGACTTTCAGTTGGGAGAGATATTTACCAATGCCCCATGTTCTCCATAAATCTTATGACGCTACTGATAGGAAAACACTTATATGGACATCACAAGCACCACATCCGTAAATCCCATGGAAAGAATGACACTTATTATGTTCTATTATTATGTAGGAAGTTGGGTTCTCGTGTCAAGTAAGTAGTTTAGAGAATTAAAACGAACTAAATTTATGAGTTTAATTATATTTTAAAAAAAATATTAATTATTTAATTATATTATTAAATATATAAAAAAATAACTCAAAAAAATTTATAATTAAATTAATTTTTTTATAATAAAAAATTTAACCAAAATAATAATAAAATACTAAAAGACAATTGTATAATTAAATTAAAAAATTAAAAAATAAACAAACCAAAATCATTTAATTTATAAAAATAAACTAAAATTAAATTTCTTATATTAAAATGAGGCAAGTCTAATTAATTAGAAAATATACTATATACTTTATATAAAATTAAAAATCATTTAATTTTTAAAAATAAACTTAATTTAACTGTGTTATATTAAAATAAGGTAAATCTAATTATACTTTATATAAAATTTTAAAATCATTTAATTTTTAAAAATAAACTAAATTTAACTTTGTTATATTAAAATAAGGTAAATCTAATTAATTAGTAGGATTTTTTTAAATACAACCCTCTTTTTACATTGGCTGTTAGCGACACTTACTTTCTGTTCATTTAGCATAAAGTAATTTTTTTGGAAAAGTAAAATATTGAAGATCTTAAAAATATCTTATACATCACCATTTTAATTGCGGATGGATGACTCCAAGGGCCAAGGGGACGTAGGAAAAACAAATAGGGTCAAAGTCTTTACCATGTCTATATGTTTTCCTATGTAGTTACTGATATATTTATGTACTATGTTTAGTTTACTTGCACTCGTTTACAATGATTACAATGTTTATTGATTATTTAGTTATCTTGCATGTGCATGTGTTCGTTCAGTTATATTACTTCCTGGTTATAAGTTTTGTTCATTGTTTATGGAAAGTACCAACTTATCGTTAACTGTCAAGGGATGGAGAGGCGGGATTTGTATCCCTTATGGGACAACTTAGAGAGGTAGTTGGGTTACTTGATGTTACGGGGTTTCCTTAGTTCATGTTGAACTAATGCAAACTTCTCCTTTTGTGTGCAGGTTCAATTAGATGGTGAAATCTAGTTACGGCAGCTAAAATTGACGTCCTACGACATGCTACCCATACTATGCTATCATGTGCTTATCAAAGAACAAAGGACTAAAGTCATGTCCTAACTATTCTCACTACTATGGTTCACGTTATTATTGTGGATTGGGATTGTGACAACTTTTATTCATATGCTATGTATTTATATCATATAGTTGGAATGTTTTTATGCCTAAATGTTATAGAATTAAGTCATAACCATATTATATTAAATTTTATATGCAACATGGTATATATGATGAGCCATTCATGGCATATTCTATATGCCATGAAACCTTGGCTTTTCTATGACAATGAAGGTTTTCATGGTGGTTTCAATACAAAATCGCATTTGTGGGGTTTAAACTATGTGCATGAGGTTAAATATTACGACGTTGGTGGTGGACACAGTGGTGTAGTTAATGCTCCTTGGGATGGGGGGAAAATGAACCCTATGCTTGGTCTGTCGTGGTTTGGAAATCATTTGTCACTACTATGGGTTGTTGCTATGTTTGACTCTCTGGTTCCATCACGACGTGGAGGAATAGGCTCACCCGACGCATTGTAAGGTATGTTCTTTACTTGGTTTCGCAACATTGCATTGTTGTTGTTTTAGGTGGAGTTTTAGCATACTCCTTATATTTCTCAGTTTCATTTTTATAGGTGATAGAGGCTTCCATTCGCGGGTCATAGGTGTTTGCAATTGTCCATGATACCCTTCCACAGGTAAGCCCTCTGACAACTTAGGATTATTACCTCTGTGTGTTAATATTTAACAGAGATTGAGCTTTGTGTTTGAAAGGTTTTAAAGTTGTGAAGTTTTTGCTATGGGCTCGACTGTATGGTTCTTCTATGTTAAAGGGAATATAGAGATGTGTCTATAAATGTGACTTGATGAAGGTTTAAGTGTGGCTCCTTTGGTCCATAACTGTCAAAACTAATCTCTGTAATCATTATTTTGGTTATGAATGAAGTATTTATACTTATGATAGTGCCATTGCTTGCAATGGAACCATTGTCAATTCATGAATGTGTATAGTTTTACTTGTAAATGTTTATTAATATGATATAAGTGGTTTATTGAACATTCCTTAACTTATTTATTGTAATGGATGTACTCTTGGATTACTGTTGCGTATTTGTAATGTTGTGGCTGTGATAGCACAGACAATAGGGTTTTAAATGGATTCTTTTGGTATTTAAAAGATTTGGGTTCTATTTTTAATGGATAATACAGTGGGGTTTTACCTCTATGCCATGAGCCTTGTTAATGAAATGCAACATGTAAATTTTTTTGATTTAATGTGGAACATTGACAGAGCAGTGATTTTGATTTCGATTTAAATATGGGGTTTTAGGTTCGAGCTTGATAGCTACGATTTCAACCCTTATGTGAAATACAGGTAAAGTTTCAATGGTTAATCCTTCATGTATTTTAGTTTTGTTAATGTTGGCCACTTTTCCTAACTCGTGAGACCCAAGTTCTGTGTAGTCCGTCAACCCAACAAACACCCGATATACCGGCCCGACAGAGCAAGCCTTGTCGGCAACGCCTATGAAGCAGGTGCAGTCTCACCCCAGATATCTCTTTGATGGGTAGCTGCCGGAACCATGTTTCCATGATTGTTGAGGGATTATAGTCCCTTCGCGTGCAACCAAGGAGCTCGACCAAGTTGTGAGGATGGAGTCATTTCTGTTGAACTGTAGCACACACTACACATATATTTTACTAACTACTAACTGCATGACACAAATTTGGCCTTCGTACCTTAATCATAGCGGAATATAAAAGCAGCTAATGGATGGGCGAAAAGTACAAATGCATGACAGTGCTTGCACCGTAGAAATAAACTGATACTTAGAAGCAGCACATAATAACCTATTCATGCAATCGAGTTCTTCTTGATAGTGCGACATTCATTCAATCATGATAGGACTCGCATCATAAGCATAAAAAAATAGAAACATAAACAATAATACACATTTGATCATCAACACATAGGGGAGTTCATGTGGAAACCCATCTAGGAAAAACCTCAAGGCACTCTTCATTTGCCATGAGAAATATATGGTGCCTCCATCCTCCATCTGATTGCAGACTGTCCTAGATCTAGCTTTCGGCTGAGACTCTTTCTTGCTTTAATGCTCTCTATCTTATTTCTCCTAATCTACCGCTACCATCTACCGATCCACACATGGCATGGATTGACCTCTCTAGCAGAGCTTCTCTTCTAATACACTAACTCTGACTGCATCCTCCAGACTTCCGACTACTCTACTACTGTCTTTTCTCTCTCAGAGATCTCCCCTTTATTAACCCTTCCAAAGAAACTAAGACTAAAAACCCAACATAACGCAATAATCTTCATAGAAGCAACTACAACCAACCATTACCCAACAATGACCGTACTAAAAAGAAAACTTCACCAACCCTCTAACTATTGAATCCATCTTATTTATACTATTTTACATGACCACGCAGGGTTGATGGGATACAGGTAGCCTATTAACTGTTACCATCAGTCGCCCCTCAGGATACAACTGTGGTGATCATGACTTGACACGAGGCACTAATGGCCTTACTTACAGTGTCCTTTCACTCGTGTCGAATTCGTTGACTTAAGTTGACTTCAGCACCCATGATTACTTTGTCACTTTAGGCCATTATTCTGCACTTGTCCTATCGTTTTACTCTGCAGCATATTCCTTCCATGCAGTTTCCCTTTTCCACATAGCTGACATCTCTTGCACCTATTCCTTCTTCTCTACAGCTTTCTTGTCTCTACTTGCATTGCAGACCGACTCTTGCACATTTCTTCTTTTGCACTTATTTCCTGTGCACATTCCCAGGGACTAACACTCACATATGGCTCACCCTGAGCCACTAATCAGTGGACATGGAAGGTGGTGCGACATGTGCGGCTTTTTCTTTTGCAAATTTGTATTTTATTTTATTTTTTATTTTAATTTTTTTTTCTGCGCACCTTTTTTTGCTTCCTCTCTTGCGCATTTTGTTCCTTATGTTTTTTTGGGGGGGGCAGTGTTTTCTGCACCGTGGGCTCATCCCATACTTAGAAAGTATTTTAAATGATGAAGCCTGGAGTTATATAGTTTCTTCTTTGGCCTCATCTAAAGAGTCGATTTCCATATGTTTTTCTTGTGTGTGCTATGTTTCTTCTTGATGGTGTTCTACTTGATCCTCTTCATCTTTCTGTCACTCTTCGTCTTCTTTTTCTTCTTCCTCTTCCTTTTCCTCTTCTTCACCCTATTCCCCTTCTTCTTTTTCCTCTTCTTGCGCATCCTATGGTGCATCCTCCGAAGCAGATTGTTCTGCACCTCCAACCTTCTGTTGGAAATGGGAAAAAATGGGAGTAAGCCTTTTCTATCTCACGGCAGGCTTCTTCTGCATGCTGCTCCAATTCTTGCACTCTGTTGGAGCTAGGGTGTTCCAATGACATATTGGCTAGTGCCTGCGTGAACTCATTGATTCGTTGCTAGACAAGCTGAATTAGCTATGCCACCCTTTCAGCTTCGTCCTACTTCTCAGTCGTATCCTTGTTACACATGTTTTCTTGGTCATGTAGGGTTCTGGCCTTATCCCAAATCTACTTGAGCTCAGCCCCTTCGGAAATTTTCTCCCTTGGTGGAAACGTGTTAATCTCTTCCTTCATTGCTAGTACTTGGAGGTCTACTTTCTGCGTCTATCCGGGAAGCTATTTTACAGTCTCATCGTCAATGAGTTGTTCCCATGTCATGATAATTGCTTCCACCACCTCTATGAATATCTTCTCGGCTTCCCTAAGCCAACCACCAACTTGATTTGTCGATTCTTACCTTTCCTGCAGCACTTCGAGGGGTGTGCTCCACTACTGGTTGGTATTCATTTCCTGAATCCGTTTCTTTAATTTTGTAGCCAGTTTGGATAACCGCCTAAGTTGGTGCACAGGTTCTGCCTCGCCTTCTTCTTCCCCATCTGACAATTGTGTGACTGCCTCCTTTATGACTTCTTCCATTGAAGCTTGATTTTAGGCTTGGGATGCCAGGTCTTCTTAATGGTGCTTGATAACTTACGTGCATGCCTTTTCTTTCCTGTTTGCCTTGGTTTCCTGATATGCAACTACATTTTATTTGATTCTGACCTCTGTGGCGGCGGCATGCTGAATGGAATATATATGCAGCAAGGTCAGCTTAGAGAAATCCAAAATTAATGTGTCCAAGCTATGGACACTTGCCTCTTTTTTCTGCTTCTTCTGTATAAAATTCTTGCGCAGGCATTTCTATTGTTAACGGTGGGAGCAGCACTGGCGTTTCCAGAGTGTCTGTTGGGTCTAGACCATAGGTTTCAGCCTGCATGGTGTCCCACACTTCTGTGACAGTCTCTGCTAGCTGCTTAACTTTCGTAGTGAAGGAAGTCATCCAGTTGGTTTTCCTGCTCGCGATCTTACCCAAAGTTTTCTCAGCTACTTCGACGACTGCCTCACTAAGAAGAGTCAGATCCTCTTATGCTATGCCCAAGACTTGGGGTCAGTTAGCCTTCTAGTTCTTCCTATGTGGGATTCCCAAGGACTATTCATCTTCCTCCATGGGCTCTTTTCCCTTACTCTTCCTGGTTCTTTCGGTGTGCACCTCCTCATCAGTAGGGGGGTCTTCTTCACCGGCATTGGGTGGGTCTCTCTCTTCTTCTTATTCTTGGGAGTCATCCCGATGCTTCTGGGTACTAGTATTAGCGCGGTCCTGGGGTGGGTTCTCTTGTGTACCCCCCTACGGCACTTGCTTCTCTGTAGGAACCTCCTCAAGCTGGCTATGCCATTCTTTAGGACAGTCTTTGATTTCCCTTTTGATATCTACATCTCTGAGGATGAATATATTTGAGAGTGCCTGCTTCTTAGGTTCATTACACGGATGCAGGATGATGTTGTGTGGCCCTTCCTGGAAGTGAAGGAATAGATACCTGACCACCATTGTAGGTTTCAATTGATATTTCTTGCGCACAATCTATCTAAGCCCTTCTCCTTGGAGAAAGAATGCAAGATTTGTATTGGTCTTGCAATTACCATCCTTGTGGTCTCAGAGGTTTTGGAATGGTGTACCAAGGAGCTCTATTGGGATATCCATGGGTTGGTAATCTGGTGCCAAGAGTCCATGTTGCAAATGAGATTAGAATTAAAATCCACGAGAAGTGGAACTTCACTGTGCGAAGCTCCTGTGTGTCAAACACGTCGTCCATCATTTCGTTTAAGAGAAATTGGGACCAATTAATGTGCACTCCTTGCGCACACTTTTCTACTAGATCTACTGTTGTAGCAATGCACTCAGTAGGCCTCATCTTGTGTAGGACCTCACTACACAATATTTTTTTGGCAGTCGTCACAACATTGTCATCAATAGAGGTAATGAGGAAGTCCTTTCCGCTGTGAGAAAGCTGGTACTTTCTCTTCATGTCATTCTTGTCCAATTTTTCCCCATCCTTGTGTAGGTACGGGAGACCTGTGATGTCCGAGACTAGGTCCACTGTTACCTCATACGACTTGTCCAACAAGAGGTAGCCTCAATGGAAGCTTACCAACAGCTGCTTGACATACATCCTGACTGGAGAAGTGCAGATGAAATGTGGCATAAGGATGAGGTTTAAGATATCCGACTGCTCCAATCCATGCACCCACTCCATTGCAGAAACAACTTCTACAGTCGGTGGTTCACCGGGCTCCATGGCCATGAATTGATTTCTGGATACCTCTTCTTGTTTCCTGGTGTCGTAGTCTTCAAACTTCAAGTCCTAGAGTTTGGGAGTGATGGTATCATGAGACCGTGTGATGCCTTCTGTAATGGTGGGATCTTCTAAAAGTTCATGTGTGTCCACTAACACTCTTGTGGTGCTTGGCTTCCTCAGTGATACATATGGAGGCAGCAAGGTCTTTTCTTCATTAGTCAGCTCTAATTCTACTGGTGATGGTGGTGGCAAAATCAGTTCGGCTTTGCGAGCTTTGGGTATCTTCGCCACGGGGCCAAAGGAAGTGCGGAGGTCTACACTTGATGGGGCTCTAGCAGCAAAAAGTTAGGCTTTGGTCGGTTGTACTAGTGGCCAGGTTGTAGGTACCTGCATCAACTGGCCTCCTGCCTCTCCTATCAAGGTGAAATCAGTTTTGGAGTAATTCCAAAATATGTGTTTTTACCATAAAATTGTTTTCTGTAACATCAATCACCTACCTTCGAATATGTAACTTATGAATCCAATGCCTTCAAAAACATGAAAAAATACTCCTCCATAATGATAGAACATCATACATTTCTATAGTGATACCCATCTATAATATAGTAGTTAATATTTCACTTATGTCAAACTAAATTCACTAAGCAACCAAAGAAAGTAAATAGCGAACAAGAGTACTTCAATGCTAGTTACAACCCCTGGGTACACTTCACTTCACATAAAACACACTTTCGGTTAATAGAAAGGACATTCTTGTGCTAAATGCTTTGGAAAATGGACATTAGTGAAACACATAACAACAATTTGGAGGCATTTCGATAGTGAAGTCTAGTCACAAAAGAAAACGATTCTAGCAAGCATAAAAATAGTCATACACCAGGGACCAGGCCTGGGATCTAAAACATTTTGACAACAGGCAGGTCATTTTTCAAGTACTCTACTCTCTAAACAACAAGTTTGACAAAAGATCTTGATTTTAATGTTTCATGGACCTGCTGTAAAAGGAAATCCTGAGGCACAAATTTCACAAGTTCATGATGTGGAGACCTTTTTTTACCATACATACAAGCATCATATGGTAGATTGAGATCAATATAGGAAGGCTACATGAAGGGTTAGAACAACGTTTGTTTCATTCTTTTTTCTTATACAAATTGTGTTTCTCTTTTAATTTATATTTATTTTGCTGGTCCTCGAATTTATCAATGATTATAGACATGGCAGGTATATTATTACAATTGTGGATGCATTCTGACCATCCATGCAAGCATCATATGGTAGATTTAGATCAGTATAGGAAGGCTACATGAAGGGTTAGAAGAACATCATTTAAAATTCATACACTATACTAGGAGAATTTCCTTTGAAAAAAAAGAAAAGGGTGTTAAGCAATGGATCTACTTTGCAGCAAAGTAAAATGTGTTTTTTTTCACTGTTGATGCCATGAGAAACGAGCAATTTTGCAACAAACATGTTTCCTCGAGTCAATGATTGGCACCAAACTCTGAATTGCATAGTCATCATGAAGAGGATCAATGAAGGTGGCTGCACAAGTCCTGAACATGTGGCTTCCTTTGGTTTCATTCTGAACAATGTTCTTAAACAAGTAGAGTGGACGATTGTCACATCCAATATGTTCTTGAATTTGCAAAAAAAAATCTTTGTATCCTTCGTTGACCTGAAGCTGCAATAGCAAAAGACAACAGATAGTGATCATATGTTGCAATTGGAAACTGTTGAAGGTATTTGTGTGTTTTTTTAGCTTTTACTTGTTTATATGAAACAGTGAAAAGTTTGTTTGATTTTAAATAAAAACAAATTTTCAAAAGATATTATCTATGGACGTGGGATATTTACAGTGGCATGATCATTAGCTGTTTCACCATCTTTGATATAAAAATCAAACTGTATGTTGTTGTATTGACATGCAATGACAATAGTTGCAATGGAGCCAACAGAGTAGGACTCGTTCGACGACAACAAATCAGCAATTGTCGAATCTAGAGCTAGTTTCCTGACTTTACAGACCTGATCAATTGTCTCAACTATTGTATGTGGGAATATGACTATTAAGTACTTCGCATCACCTCTGTCATATAGCCCTTTTTTCTTGAGTCCAAATCGAGTGATTCTTAGGCTTTTGTTGGTTGAGAAATAGGTACCAAAGCACTTGATCAAGTTGTCATTTATCCCAGCTGTAATTGTCATTAGACCATATCTATCAACAAAGTCTGCATGGAGTATTTGCGCCTTTGTAGGGGACGTTTGGATTTTTTTCTATGCGGGGCCATATATAGCCAAGATGTCTCCTTGAAAAATAGTCTTTGTTGTTGTTGTGCACAGCTCGATAATAGTAGCGGGTTTTGCAGGGGTTTTTCTTTGTCTACTATTGCCATAGATAAAGAAATGGGAAGAAAGCAATTAGCAGGAATCAATAGCAACTATTTTGAAACTTAGATCAATTTTAAGAAAGTATTTGTCAAGGAAAAAGTTATATTCTGTTGTTTTTTTAATAGAAAATTCTAAAAGAAGGTGAAGAAGTTTCGTGTGTTCAAAATGGTGCAAAAAGCAATTAGAACTAAAATATGTGCATACCTTTTTGGAATTTCAGCAGTTGAGGTTGTCTCCATTGTCAGCTTGTTTGGTGTTGGTATTGTTTATATTGTGTCGTGGAGAGGCAAGGAACTTTTTTCTATTACTGGGTTATTAGCTTCTGATGCCATTTCCAATGTATTTTGCAACATACAAAAGTTGTTTTGTTTGTAGTTTTCAGTTGCAATTTTAGAATCGTGTTTTGAAAGTTGCACATGTACAAAGTGGCAGAAAAATCAGATGCAGCTAATATTGTTAAATAGTATAAAGAAAAGAAACAATGTAAAAGAGAGGGGAAAAAATAGCAACAAGCTGATAGCATAAAAACAAAGAAGGGTTAAAAAACGTATACACATCTTGGGTAGGATTTCTGACATATGCATAGACCAAAGTATATGTAGTATCAAGAATGTTGGCTGAAGAAGAGATACTGGCCTTAGAAAATTTCCATTTACAATTAAGGCTTTAATAAAAGATATTGGTACTAATACTTTCTCAATATGTTAGGCATATTCTGCATTACCACAAAATGGAGATAGGAAGTGAATACTTTGCCTAACGAGTGTCTTAATAGCAATCATTATTGTTTTTTTTTAGATGTCAACCATGAGAAAAACAAAGTGTATATAACTAAGCAAGAAGAATAACATTTTTTTTCAACAACAAAAAAAAATAGAATTTGACATCAATAGGAAAATTATAATAATCTGAGAAACTTCAATAGAATTTAAACTGGTAGTTGTGGCATTAATGCTGCATCAATGTTGCAGATGTTAAAAAGTTACTTGAATTTAGCTCTCCATCAGTATCAAACAAGTATATCACTACAACCTGAAGTGCACAAACTTTGCAGAAGAAAGAGTCTACAAATGTCTTGAAATAATTGTTGTTTTTTAGATGTTAAACATGTGATAAATAATCACTTGGAGGATTGAGGGAATAGTCCCATACAATAGTAAGAGGGCAACAATCCAAGCAATTTTACCGAAGTTAAAGTTGAATGTCAGGGGATCAAATTGCAACCAGATGTTGGTTCACACTTAGAGCTTGTTTAACACTAAGAGGAGTTGCCTCAATCATCTGAGGTTGTATATGTCCGAAGAAGTCAGCTATGGTCAGCTAGTTAGGTTTTGAGTCTGTTTAGGACAGAACAACATATATTTTCATTTCTTTCTCAAAAATACCAAATATAGTGGTTTTCTTTCGAAAGAAAAAAGGTTGAGGCTCTAAAAGAAATTAATAAATTACATGGAAACTCGAAAATACCAAAAGGAAACTCATAGGAAAACCCAAAAGAGACTCTTCCTTACAGCTGGATCGAAGGTAAATTTGAAACTAGAAGAATTAAGAAGAAAATAGAAGTATCAAGCAAGCATCAAAACGATTACCTATTAATTTGAGGATAGCTGAAACAAAGAATAGTTAGGTGAATTGGAAGATAAGGATGGAAGAAACTGATACAATGAAAAAGAAAAAAGTAAACAAAAATCCAATTTCTTAATTGTTAAAAAGCACTGCAAGAGAAAATAAAAGAAAGACATCACAAAGAGCTGGCTATGCATACATATAAACCACTTTAAGAGAGAAAACAAAAGTTTATTTAATAATTAGAAAGCCCCAATAAGGTTGGGTTAAGGTGATCCCAGCAAGAAACCCTAAAATGTCTAAGTGTTGCTCTCATTTATACTGTTCAACCCTAATTTCCAGCTCCCTTTTTCATTTTCAATATGGCTTTGTGAGCTTCAAAGAGACCAGCAGAGTAGCAAGGAGGAATTAGGCATTGGCTTTGTGAGCTTGAAAGAGACCAGCAAAGTATCAGGAAGGAAGTAGGGAATTGTTCACTATTTTTATAGAAAGAAAATGGTGTCTAGGCTATTGGTTCACCATTAAGCATTCTACATCATTATTGGCCTTCATGCAACAAACAAATGTGCATTGAACTCAATCTACACAAGCTGCTAAAGGAAATCTAACCAAACTGCTTAAGGAAAGATAAAAGGAAAACTATAATTTTAGGACTCAGAGTGCATTATCTCAATAATCCAAATGCTTACTCTAGATATAGAGAATTGTATCTAATATAATATTGACCTAAGAGGCAAATGAGAATACAAGCCTAAACTCTGCAGATATCACTTAACTATATATTTTTAAAAAATGGGTAAATTTGAGGAAACTAATCTACAATTTAAATATGGACCCTGAAGTAACAGCTGATTTGCTTGAATAAGCCATCAGGCTCACTCTCTATAACTAGCACAGACCTAAACGCAGCTTATACCTCGATACCAAGCTACACTATCTTCCTGAGGATTAATTTATGGTTGAAGGAACATAGGAAGCAAGGTATATTTTTAAAATTTAAAGGTGGCCATTCATAAGTAGGCATCCAGTGGAGGATTTGAAATAAAAATAGATCTTATCATGCACCAAACAAATTTGCATTGAACTCAATCTAGCCAAGCTGCTTAAGGAAATCTATCCAAGCTACTTAAGGAAAGGTAACCAAGAAAACTAGAATTTTAGGACTAAGTGCATTACCTCGACAATCCAAAGTTCCAAACACCTACTTCACATATGGAAGAATGGGTATCTAAAACAAGATTGCCCTAAAAGGCTGACATTAACGATAATACATGTCTAAACTCTGCAAATATCACATAACCATATCTGTCTTGAAAACGGCTAAACTGGAAGAGACTAATCTACAATTTAAATATGGACCCTGAAGTAAGAGCTAATTTATTCAAATATACCATCAGGCTCTCTCTACATATCGTATACCTATCACAGACCTAGTCTCAACATATACCCAATTACGATGCTAAACTTTCATGCTCGGGATCGATTTATGGTTAAAGGCACATAGGAAGCAAGGTATGACAATTTCGAATACTTGTCTGGAATTAAATTAGGCTAAATATATTTGAACGAAATAATTATGACAATTCCAAAAAAAAATCTCAAACTAGATCACCATGTAGTTTAAGAAAGAAGAAAAAAGCACAGAATCTAGTGAAACTTAATGAGATACATTTAGAGAAATGTGTGAGACGGCTGATTTCTTGGCTCAAATATATATCACTTTGAACAATCTATGGGGAATTTCCCTAGTACCTAAACGATATTAACAGAGAATAACTCACTTTACCCCCGATAAATTAGACAATGAAAATTAAATAAATTAATTAGCAGTTTGCATGATCCTTATAAGCAGATCAACTGCCGCTTAGAAATGAAAATAAGAGGCACATATTTTACTAATATTTGGTTCTCCATAATTTAAAGAAATGTTGCTGGAAATGATAGTACAAAATTGCAAATCAGCAAGCGGATCGAATAAACCATTTTAAGTTTCCCTTGGTTAAAACAAATAAATGCAGTACTTGTTGAGTACCCTATAAACTTGGCAAATAGGTTTAGAAGGCCGTTAAAAACTCAAACCCTATCAAATTTCAATCAAGATGTATTCATGGCATAACCAAGGAGGTTAATCACATCAAGGAAATCCCGTAGAGTGGGAAAGAGGGTTAAATTTATAGCAATTGTAAAGAAATTATAAAGAAAGCACAAGCAATTCAATGAAAAGATTACCAACCTGGGGATCCATGGCCGGAAATAGGGCTATGAGCCTAGACATATTATCTGAAGGAGAAAGGGAGGAGGTGTAACGCAGTCTTCTGGGAAAAATGGGGGGCGATATGTGGACTTCCTCGAAAGGTGGTAGACACTTCCCGCAGACTGCTGCAGACATGGAAACTGCCTAGAATCGAACCCTCTACCTCCTTAATTGCCTCCCCGCCTTCTCGCCTCCCTCCCTCTCTTTCGTCTTGTCTCCTCCTACTCCTCGTTGTATAGAATGAAAATGTTCGTTATGATTATTTAAAGAATCCAGAGGGCTACGATAGACATGGGGAGCTAATCATCCACCAGAAGGAAGAAGAATGAGACATTATCTTTGGCAAAGAAAAGTTTTTTGGGCAACATACAAACTCAATTCCTTCATATATATATGTGCCATGCCTCCACGTGCATATCCAGTATGTAAAAATGTTAAATTTATATTCTCAGGCAAACTCTTAATGCCCCGCGACATTTAAGTTCATCTAGAACATGTTTGTTCAGTGTGCGTGAATCACAATGTTTGTGTGTATATTTGCAGTTGAGGTCAAGCGTAAAAAAAAAATTACAACCAGATGTTGGTTCACACTTAGAGCTTGTTTAACACTAAGAAGAGTTTCCTTAAACATCTAAGGCAAAACCTAAGCCAAAAAAACACTTGGTAGCACTTCCAACTCAACACTTGGTAGCATTTCCAACTCATCTGAAAGAAGTCAAATACAATCACTTTGATTAAGGGTGAGAGGGTTGTTCCAATATTGGGAGTTGTATGCAACTGATAACATCTACAGCAACACATGTCCAAATATCTTGGTAACTCTTTTTTTTCAATTGTGTTTGTAATAATCAAATAGTTTATTATCTTTGCTATTTGTTTTTATAATGTTGAGGGGTGTAATGAAGGGAGCTAGAAATAGTCTAGTATTCATATCAATATGGTTAAGGCTATCGTAATGGCAAATAGGAAAAGTATATGGAAAGCCATTAGCATTTAACATTAAAGTGTCATAAAAATGAAATTAATCAGCTATTTTTGGCAAAGATTTATAGGAAGGTCATATAGTGGTCTGTCCAATAAGCATCTGAAACATTAAATGCAAGAATATCATCATCCAGGTTTGTCCAAAAGTGGTCGAGCATTGAACCAGCACTAGTCGTTGGTTTTGTTGTTTTCAATCTTAGACCTTTCATTTGCATAAATGATTTCAATTTCTTTTTGATGGTGTTTCCTTCAACATGTCAATGTTGAAGTCACCAGTCACCACAACTTGTGCATTGGTTCTCTTTTCTGACGAAATGCAATCCAAAATACAAAGGATAGTCTCAACCGTGCCACATGGTTTATTATAAATGTTAACAAGGTTTAGAATGTTATTAGAAAACTTGAGTCCAACGAAAATTGCCTCAATGTTTTTTTCTGGATATATTTTTGTATCAATCAAATCGATGTCTTTGTTTATCAGTGTAATGATTCCATGCACCAAAGATGCCAATACACTATTGAATTTTTCTGAAAGAATTGTTATTTTGGCATGTTTATGCATGTGTGTTTCTTGCAAGCATAGTATGTCTGCTTGAATTAGTTCATGGTCATTTGCAACATCATCAATGTATAGAAGCAGATTATGTGTGTTTAATGAAGAAATAAGTAGATGCCTAGTAGTCGGCATTGAATTCAGTCCATATTCAAACTTCCAAGATGCATGGTTTTTTAATCTCTTTATTTCAGTAGCGAATTTTGTAGAGGTCATGAAATTTTTTTCCTCTTATTTGTTTAAAATATAGAGACAGTTGATATCTTTCACACGAGAAAGTGCAGTGTAAATGAGGCCATGTCTTCTAATTTTTTTTGGATCAAATGCCAATCTATCCATTGTCAACCCTTGCGCTCTATGGATTGTTTGTGCACATGCTAGTTGAATTGGAAACTGTGCTCGCATGATATTCCTCTTGTTGTCAAGTACTATATGTAATGTGATTCTTTTTATAGGTTTCCACCTAGACATGATAGCGGGTGTATAAAGATGTTGCATGCTAGCTCGTGCTAGCACACCGAATTTTTCATCTGAGAATTCAATCCAGACAATATCAGTAGGTATTTGTGTATAATATTTTAAAACACCCTCCACACCATTTACCAAGCCATCTTCAATGGAATAATTTCCTCCGACTAGTTCAACAAGCATGTTTGTTTTTAGCAATATTGTAGAAGAAAGTTGCAATGAGTTTTGAGTGTTGATGTTTCGTTCGATCGAATCAATTTTAGTATCATGCGAGACAAGTGTAAATGTTTCTATTTTGGCAAGTGATAGCATTTTTGAATTGTGTTCTTGAACATCTTTGTTACAGTGGAAAATATACGGAAATGTTGCATCTATTGGTGGTTTCCTATAGCAATGTTGGTTCAAGTAATCAATGCCATCTATTGTTTGAGAGCATGTTCTAATCCTGTTCAAGATTGATATGAATGTTTGTTTTTTTTGTCTTACCACCTTTTTAAGCTCATAACATTTTATCATGTCAGGACAAAAGTTATAGGGAAATGGTTGTTGTTGAAATCTTCATTGTTCAAAAATCCAAGAATCACGAACAGGTTGCACTTGACAAAGGTCACCACAAAATATGACATCAAGGTTTCCAAATGGCCTTGTTGGCGTATGCATAATTTCACGTAATCTTTTGTCTATGTTGTATAGCATGCGGGATCCTATCAAAGAGACTTCATCAATGAGCAACACTCGAAGTTGTTCAAAATATTTTTTCAAAGCATCTAGGGTGTTTGAATTTAGCGGGAGCATGTTTGATGAATTTATTGGTAATCTTAGAGTAGAATGAACTGTAACACTGCTTACATTGTATGCTGCCTTCCCAGTAAATGCAGCTTTAGGACCTTTTTTTTTTCAAAGGGTCACTACCAATTTCTTTGTCATAGAAATGTAGAAATGCTTCATAAGCTATTTTTGTAGTGTGAGTTTTACCTGTGCCTGCCCCCCCTGTCAAGAACAAGTGGATTGGAGTTGATGGATTGTTCTTTTTTCTTGCAACAATTTCTTTTACTATTGATCGTTGTTCATTATTTAAGTTTCTTCTAATTGCATGGTACTTGTCCATGTCTAGAAGAAATGGTTTTTTTGTCAAGTTGCATATGCTATCGAGTTGTGCTACATGGGTTAACTTTTTGCATAGAAGATCATGTTGAATGTCATATTGTTCAAAAGAAAATGCATACATTGTTTTTTCCTTTTCCATAGCAAGGTCAGATATCTCATTAAGATGCAATGCAATAGTTTCAGTTGCAGTGTCAATGTCACCCCACTTTGTTGTTGCTCTACCCATGAACTTTTTCTCAATAATGTCTATATGTGTTTTGTAAGCTACAAGTGCTTTATACCATGTTTCGAAACTGCATTTTAGCAAGTTGTAATTGTGTCTATGCGGTACAAAGAGCATGATTTTTTCCCTAGCAAAATTTTCAGGGTATTTTTCTTTGTTGTAACGAATGAATCATATGATGCATGGTCTGTTTATTTTTCTTGTAGTTGTATGAATACAAGAATAGTATGATGCATATTAATCCAAGGATATACTTTCAAGTTCAACGGGTCGTGCAATGTATTTGTCTAAAACTGAGGGGGAAATAATGTCATCAGAGTCATCGGGTTCTTTTTCTAGTAGCGATGGCCTTTTTAGTACAACCGTCTTTTTGTCATCTGGAGAAGTATTGATAATATTGTCTTTCTTGAAGATGAATGCAAAGGCAATGAAAGCACAATATGGACTTCTTATCTACTAGACATTTGTTGCATGTTAAGCAACGTATTTCCAAGTTTACGTATTGTTTCTATTTTCTCGTCATTATTAGTGAAACATTGTTCTTTGATCTTTTTAAAAGTAGTTGTCATAGTTCTATCTTTATTGATAATGTACGAGCTTACATACTTTGTTGTACCATAAGCATCTAAGACATATTGTGCATCTGTATTTGCTTGCCACAAGTCTGGGATTGCTTTTGCGAATGCATTGATCCAAATGTCAGCATGAGCTCTCTTTAGTATCAAAGCTGGATGAGTGAGCAAAGAGCGCAAAAGAAAAATGTATTCATCCCTAGGTATTTGCAATTCTTGAAGAAGCGATGCAAAAGACATTTTCTTAGAGTATTCACTATGTTCAAAAAAAGAGTATATTTGGTTTGCTTTTTCGATTAAACAATTGGGCTATTTTCGAGTGGTTCTAGGACCATAGTTGTATCTATAGGAGGTAATGGGAAATTGAATCTGCATCTAGATTGTTTATGTTTTTTTCATGTTCTTGTGTGACAATGAGTTTGAAATTTAACAAAGTTTTCATTAAGCAACGTTGAATCTATTGATATATAACAATCAACAAAAGAAGTAATTTCGGCATTAGTATTTTGTCCATAAATTGGTGCATTTTGAATCCAAAGCAGTCCATGTTCATGTTATTTTGTGCCTATAGTATCAGCTACAGATCACGGGATTCCTTCTTATCAATGAGTCAATAGTATCTTCTTTGGAACTATCAAGTGGTTCCTTTAAGTTTTTGTTTTCAATTTGATATAGAGCATTGTACAAAGGCACTCAAAGATGTTCTGGACTTGTAAAAGTTACAAATAAAGTGGGAGGGCCTAGTTGGCGAATCATTGCAAACAAGTCTTTTTTCATATTTTCAAAGTAGTCAGGAAATGTTCTTATTGAATTTAATGTACGATAGCTGATTGGGGATCTAAGAATTTTCTCAAGATTGTTTTTTGTCTTGACATCTTTTGCTAACAAGTTTTTTCCTTTTAGCTCTCCTATGCGAATTGATATCCAAGCAATGTTGGAGATTTGGTTTATGATGACTTTGACTGCTTTAAAAAAAATGTTTGTGTTGTGTGTTTCAAAGTCTGTACTATCTTCTTCAAGATCCCATTGCAATATTTTTTGATAGGAAAATCGATTGAAAATGTCTTCAGGTCGATTCCATCCAAAGAAAAGCGTAGGGAAATTTAGTTCTTCGGAATATTTATCCTGGAAAATGCCCAATGGACGAAAATTCTCGGAGGGTGTGATCTCTATAATCTTGTTTGCCAAATCATCTATTAGATGAGTTTCTCCATATCCATGTATCAATGTCTCAGATATTGGTTCTAGCTCTATTTCATTTTCAATTTCATCTATTGAATGAATGGTTGTTTCTGTGTTTGATTCTTGGTGCGCTATTTTATTAAACATTTCTTCCCAACTAGTATTAATAACATTTCCTTCATCTATATAAATTTTGGTTTTGCATAGATCATTTAGTGCAGCCATAACAACACTAGGGCGAACATTCCCAAACAAAAATGCATTCTTGTATTCCAATTTTCGCTTCAACATAATTGCAATCGTCATTGTGTCATCTAGACTCCTTGGCAATGCTGTTTGAACTCTATCTAAATTTGTTGGCACGTTGATAATTGTTCCAGTCAACCCTAGTTGTGCTCTTTTGTAACCAAGTTGTCTAATTTGTGCAAACGTCGTTCTTGGTGATACTAGTCGTTCTTCCAAAGGCGTTAGAATTGCCACAGATGTCAATTTGATGTTGCATCGAATATGGATAGGCGATGCAAATTTCAGCAGTTGTCCTTTAGAAATTGTTTTCTTGTAGAATCTACAAATTTGTTGCTGCAAAGCAAATGGTGTTGCTTCATCCATAGTTGTCAAATACTTCCAAGCCAAGATAATTTCATTGTCAATTGCGCGAATATATTTTTTGAAATGAAAGCAAGTACATAAAGAACACGCATAAATAGGTGTATCTTGAATAAGATTAAGGTATGTTGAAGTTGCTTTTTTCTCTTTATCGGATTCCTTTTGCTTTTGATGATTATGACATGCTTGTTTACGAATGGCCTATTTCAATGAGCGCAAGCTACTAGGTGTTTCATTGACCATAACCGAGTGCATATTATTTTGTTGTTCTAGAGATTCGTTTCCAATGGAAGATTTATTTTCATTTTGATGACCTTCCAAAGAATCTTTATTAATACATGGCTCCTTTTGATTTTGAAAATGATTCATTGCTTGCATATGCATGTTCTGTTTCAACGAGCGTAGGCTGGTAGCCATTTGGCTATGCAATGCAGTTGTTTTTGTATATTTTTTTTGACTCTATGTGAAAGTTGTTGAAAATATTTTCTTCAAAAGCAGTGTCCTTTTGGATTGGTTTCATATGTTTTTTGCAATGGGAAATTGCAGCAGTAGAAGCAGGCTCTACAATGCAATTGATTGGAAACACTAAAGTTTCTGCAGAAGTTGTCTCCAACAATAGTTGGTAATGGGAATGAAATCTATTTATTTCTTGTTGCATTAGGTATACAACTTTAGATGAGCCATTTGTTGCATGGAATCTCAAGTCAACGTTTTTCAATTTGGTGTTCCATAAGAATAAGACAATTCCCTACCATCTAATTTTCTTATTTCACATGACTAATAGATATTAGAGCTTTGGTATAAATACACATGACTGGCCATACAAAGGTCTCAAAAAATCTTGGAATATTGAAGTTAAATGATTAATTATTTGAGTTTTATATTTATTAAAAACTAAAATTATAATTATAAGAAATATATTATTTTTTAATTAGAAATTTTAATGATTTTTGGCTTAATGTTAATGTAATTTATACGAAATGAATATGATTTTTGGATTAATGTTAATGTAATTTATACGAAATGAATATGAGTGAAATATAAATGTCAATGTGGTACGAGGAAGATTGTCTCAAGATCTTAGGTTTAGAGAATAGTAAAAAATTAATAAGATAATAATTTTTTAGATTTATTTTAACTCTTGACAAATGTTTGAGTTTTGAATGCTTAAGAGAACTAAAATTTCAACCCTAAAAATTAGAACAATTTTAATAATGATAATAAAAAATTAAACATAATATGTCATATTTTTATAATTGGATATGGTAGCCCTAACTTTAATATTTTGAAAGCTATATAATAAATTTAATTATTAAAAATATACTTAACCTTATTAAATTTAATACACTAACATTATCAAATTGATTGATGTTTATACACTAGTTAAAACTTTAACCTTAATAATTAATATTAATACATTCATTCCCCCAAAAATAATTATTATTACATTACTAGTCCTAAGATATTTAATTAATTTTAAAATATTGACATTAATTTTCTAACCTCAATAATGTAAATAGCTAGCTTACTAATTTAATTACTATGAAAGAGCTAACCCTAACCATTACTAGATTAACTTATTTGAATATGTAAGGTATTATTGTTTCTTGACTTTTTTGGTGGGGTGTGAACAACCATGAGACACACAAGTATTTTTTTTGTCTTTTTAAAATAAAATTTATTACTATAGCACCTCTTTCTCTCTCTCTCTCTCTCATTCAACATATTATTCCAAATTTTCAAACTTTAGGTCTTAACTTAAATGGTATTTTAAACTCTTGGTTCCTTTCATTTTTATTCTTCCAACAAAAACAAAATTTGATATTGATTCATTCAAAAAATAAAGTGTTTTCATCTATGTGCATTTGTACTATGTGAAGTTATGTAGTTTTTGGTTTTCCATCCGGTGTTCTAGTTGTAAACAAAACACCCCATCATAAAAAATTTGAACATCAATTTTAAGACTTTCCATATCAAATTTCTTCTTGATCCTATGATAACTTCTAAAAAATAAAAACTCCTTATTGTTCCCCTATAGGAGAAGCATGCAGTTTTGAAAGTTCCTTTTGTTTGAGTTGGGATTTATTACATATTTCACTCCATTAAAGCAATCCCTAAACTAAAGTGAATCATTACTCCATAAGAAATTATCTAATGCACTAGGGCCATGTTGTGGTGTTGAATAACTTTCACTCCATTCTAGTCCCTTGTACATCTTAGGTTCATGAAGGAGAGAAGTCCCAATTATCATTCACTTAATTAGACTTCACCTTGCTCTATGTAAAGAATCCATCATGATTCTATCCCATCAACAATTACTAATTTTTGTTTATATAAATTATTTCTAACTCTAAATGCAAATTTATTCAGTATTTAGATGCAAATGCATGCACAATGCACCATAATAGGCTTGAAGAAGCTCACAAATAGATAGATTGTATAAGCTTAAACACAACAACTAGTTATAGCTTCACATAGAAGCTTAGCCAAAAATAAGATAGATTAATGTAAAGAAGAAACACAAATATACTAATGTGTATACTAGTATATTATACACAACTAGTGTATATATTCATATAAATATATACCTTACGTAAATAATGTATACACTAAGATTTTCATTCTTATTATATTGTTTTTTTTACATAGTTAACTAAAGCATCTAGGAGTGAGATAAT
>LPNX010075371.1:13722-24110 GCA_001517045.1 Pseudotsuga menziesii | reverse complement strand
CCTGGATCCAGGGTAGGTATACCAAATGGCGGACACCAGTCAAAATTGTGGAAAACAGTTAAAATCTGAAACGTTTTCGGTATTCTAAGCCAGATTTTGACGACTTCCGTAAAATCTTAGCAGTATTTAATGGATAAATTAACCCATGACGAGCATTTACCGTCAAATTCCATCCCTGCCTGAATCTTAATTTACAATTAATTGTCAAGCATTAAATACTGCACAACAAACTAACTATTGATAACATACATTGGAGTAAGCTAGCTATGGAGCAATCCTCCCTCATCTGATGGAGGAGGAGCAAAGTTAAGCATTAAATACTGCACAACAAACTAACTATTGATAACATACATTGGAGTAAGCTAGCTATGGAGCAATCCTCCCTCATCGGACGGCGAAGGAGCAAAGTTAACGTTAACTTTGCTCCTCCTCCGTCCGATGAGGGAGGATTGCTCCATAGCTAGCTCACTCTACATACATTCAATGGTCATTACTTTTTCCAATCTAATCAATCTAATCACGTTGACCATTTCTCACTATTTCACAGATTCCGTATGCCAATCTTCAACTCGATTCACCTTCATAGAATCTGGTCACCATTTCACAATGTTCACATGAAGCTATTTCATTTATATTTTAAATTGGGATGGAAAATTAATTTCAATTAATTAAATACAATGAAAAACAATAATTTTAATTAATCAAATACCATAAGAAGTAGATTTGAAACCTTTTCATACTAAATATAGAAAGGATACATTAACCTTAAACCTAGATACCACCCAAGCATTTCTACATTATTTCAACATACTCTTTTAATGTAGAAATGGATTATCTACAACACCTAATTTCTGTCTAAGGATCTCAAAGTGAATATTGCCAAGAGGTTTGGTAAATATGTTAGTGATATTATCACTTGTGTTACAATAAATAAGTTTAATTTCCTTAGACTCAATATTTTCTCTAATAAAATGATGTTGCAATTCAATGTGTTTTGCCCTTGCATGATAAACAGGGTTGTGTGCCAATTTGACTACACTTTGATTATCACAATGTACTTTTGTGGGTTCTATTTGCTTTTCTCCAATGTCTTCAAGATTCCTCCTCAACCAGACAGCTTCACATGTTGCACTAGACATTGCTATGTATTCAAGTTTTGTGGATGATAGAGAAACGGTTGGTTGTTTCTTGCTGCTCCATGATACGACTCCGGATCCAATGTTGAATGCATACCCTGTAGTAGATCTTCTGTCATCTAGATTTCCTCCCCAATCAGAATCAGAAAAACCTTCCAATTGAACATCAAAGTTATCAGTGTTAAAAGACCAAAGTTCATTGTCCCTTTCAGATATCTAAGGACTTTCTTTGCTGCTATCCAATGGCTATCATTTGGTTTAGCCATAAACTGGCTCAAAATGTTGACTGCATATGATATATCTGGCCTTGTGGTAGTGAGATAATTCAAGCTTCCCACCAATTGTCGATACAAAGTACCTTCTGCATCATTTGATCCATCTTGACTACATAACTTCACATTGTGTTCTAAAAGAATTGTTGATACTTTGCAATCACTCATGTTGAATTTGTTCAATTTTTCCCTTACATACTTACTTTAAGTGACCATAGTTTTGCTAGCTTCTCTCCAAACTTCAAGTCCTAAGTAATAGTGTAATTCTCCAAGGTCTTTTATTTCAAACTCTTGTGATAGCTGATTTTTTATTTATGTAATCAACTTACATGCATTCCTTGTAATGATGAGACCATCTACATATAAAGATATCAGAAAAACATTTTCTTCCTTATCTTTCTTCATGTAAAGGTTAGGATCACTTTTGCTTTTAACTAAACCTTTATGATTGAAGAAGGTATCAATCTTTATGTACCATGACCTAGGAGCTTGTTTTAATCCATAGATAGCTTTCTTTAATTTTCATACAAGATGTTTTTGTCTTTTCTGTACAAAGCCTTTAGGGTGAACTGAGTAGACTTCTTATGTTAAATCACCATTTAGGAATGCAGATTTTACATCTAATTGATAGATTTTCCATTTATGTGTTGTGGCTAATGCAACCAGAATTCTAATTGTGTTTAGTTTTGCTACTGGTACAAAAGTATCCTCAAAGTCATTCTCTTCTTTTGTGTATATCTTTTTTCTACTAGTCTTACTTTAAATCTTTCTATGCTACCATCTGATTTAAACTTATATTTAAACAGCCATTTACAGCCTATGGGTGTCTTAATCTGCATTCATTGCTTCAACCAATTCTGCTTTATCTTTGGCTTGTTTGTAATTCATTGGTTCACTGGTATTCATTATATTAGACATTAGAGCATAATCATTGTACCTTGGAGAGGAACGAATCTGTCTTGTTGACCTTCTTAGCATTAAATTACCTGTAGGGGTTCCATCCATAATCTTTCTACTTTATGTTGTGTATTCCTCTGAACTTGTAGAAGTACTCATTTTTCTTTCATTGCTGCTTCTACTTCTTTCACTGCTACTGCTGCTATTATGTTCCTCCTGTTTCTTTTGTGGCTCTTCCACTTCCTACTCCTAAACTATTGAGTTTAACTTGACATATTCATCATTGTTAATCAGACTATGCCCTTGTTCTATTTTGTGTACTTGTATCTGTATGTTCATGGAACACCACATTTCTACTAGCAATTAATTTATGAGTGCTAGGGTGAAACAACTTATAGGCTTTGTGATAATTGCAATACCAAACAAAGACACATTCAAGTGATTTAGCATCTAGTTTCCTCCTATCATTTTTTGGTATGTGGGAAAATTCTTTACAACCAAATATTTGTATATGCTTAACTTGTGGTTTATAGCCATAGAAAACCTCAAACGGTGTTTGAAATTCTAATTTCTTTGTTGGACTGATATTTTTCAAATATACAATAGTATTCACAGCTTTTGCCCAAAAACCATTCTAAATTTGCTTACCTTGTAGCATGCTGCGTCCACATTCAACTAGTGTTCTGTTCTGTCGTTTTTTTATCCCATTTTGCTGAGGAGTGTGTGATACTATAAATTGTTGTTGGATTTCATTCTCCTTACAGTATTTCTTGAAAGATCCAAACACGTACTCACCACCATTGTCGGATCTGAGAATTTTAATGCATTTTTCTGTCTGCTTTTCAATCATGGTTCTGAACTCCTTGAAGTATTCAAATACATCTCCTTTCCTCCTTATGAAGTACACCCATGTGTATCTAGATTTATCATCAATAAATGTCAGAAAATATGATGCACCTCCTAAAGATCTAGTTTGCATAGGTCCACATATGTCTGTATGAATTAATTCAAGGAGACGAGTTTGCCTCTTTTCTTGATGTACTGGGAATTCATTTCAATGTTGTTACCAAGTGCACATGCACTACATTCTAATGTTCATTATTTATTACATGCAAACCTTCAACCATGGATTTATTTTGAAGTAATACAAGATCATGGTGGTTAATATGGCCATACCTCTGGTGCCAAAGTTCCTTTGTGGCGATTACGGTGGATGCAAGTGCTTGATGACCATCTTTGCTCACATCCAGCTTGTACAGTCCTCCACATCTTCAACCTGTAGCATCTTGTAGTGGTTTCGAATGTCTTTGATATGGCACGGGTTCTTGCCAAACTCTACCTTCATGTCATTCTCAGTTATGGTTGAAACATATATTAAATTTTTCTTAATGCCAGGCACATACATGACATTATGAATCTATCTCAATTGACCATTAAAAAATTTGACTTTTATTATTCCATAACCCTGCACTTGGTGTGACCTATTATATCCTAAATAGATATGAGTGCCATCATTGTTTATTATTGTGTTTCATCGAACCATTCTCTCTTACAAGACATATGTGTAGATGCACCTGAATCTATGAACCATGCATTCTCATCGTCTGTCTCAACAGATAGAGCATCTTCAAAAAAAAAATTATCTCAGATTTTTTAAGTCATTAATTTTAGAGGTGTCTGTATTTGCAAAATTTCCATTGTGACTTCCATTGTAGTTTCTATTTCTATAGAATTTCTTCTGATAATGATTTCTATTGAGATGTCTTGGTTTTCCCCAATGATGACCATCTACATTATTTCTATCAGAATCAGTCTGAGCCATACCTTTCTGTTTTTTATGAAATTTGCCTCTGTCTCCATTCCATTGTTTTCCTCTGTCTCCATTCCCTAGTCTGCTCCATGGTTTGCCTCTATGTGAATATCGACCTCTTGCCATTAGTGCTAGGTCTGAGCCTCTAGCATCCAAATCATAGTTCTTTATTCATTCTTCTTCTTGGATTAGAATCCCTGTAAGTTCTTCAAAGTTTGGGGGTTTTTCTCTTGCTACAAGTTCTGAAATAAATACTTTGTAATCTGGCAATAAGCCTTTTAGAGTAACTGTTACTAAGTCAGAACTTTCAAGAACTTCACCTATGTGACCCAATTTATCACTCAGTTCTTTAATGCAAGAAATATATTTGCTTACCCCTTCATTAGCCTCCATCTTGATTGACATTAATTTGGTTTTGAGAAACAAAACCCGATTTGCATCAATTGTTTGATACAAGCCTTTGAGCGTGTCCCATGTTGCTTTGGATGTCATACAGTTTCTGATATGCAGAATGATGTCATCTTTGATAGACATCCTCAAAGTTAGTTTTGCTTTCAGCTTCCGCTTATTCTAGTCCATAAGCAATGCGGCAGTTGCAGGCCTCGACTCATCTTAGGTCACAATTTAGTGGATTCAAACAGAGTCATCATCTTAAATTTCCAATTTACATAATTTTCACCGTTTAATTTGGATACTTCATTGATATATGTATCAGCAAGAGGTGGATTTTCCATTTTACCTTGTTTCAGCTAATCTTTAGAGCTGAATTTTATACAACCAGAGAAGAAAATTTGAGAACCGCACTTGTGACAAAAAGAACAGGCGTTTCTAGAGGCGGTGCCAGATATCAGTGTAAAAGCTCGCTTGAGCACCACTCTTCCACTTCACCACTTCAGCGTTTCCACCGCTCTTCTCCTTTGGTGGACAAGCGGTACCACCACTTTTCTTTTGCAAAATCAGTGGAGGCACCGCTCCTACCCTTCAGATGATAAGTGGTGCCAAAACTGTTCACTTGAGTAAAACAAAAATTTACGGGAGAAAGCAAAAAAACTGCCTTTCGGCTCACCTTCACGCTGATCAAGCTTCTCTAGCATTCTCCACACTTCATCTCTAACGCTGATCTCTGATTTTGGATACGAAAAACAATTTATCAGCTCCAAAGACTCCAACACTGATCTCCAATGGTGATCTTCACGCAGCACTGACTGATCGATGAAGGACTCTCACCGCACCAGGGTCTTCTTCTATGCTTGTCCAAGCTTCAGCGATCTCCAACGTTTGGTATTGAAATGCACCAGGCTCTCCCACCGGTGATCTGCTCTTCCACGGGTGATCTAAAATATATTTGAAATGGATCTCCACGTTTCTCCTTCGCTGTGACGGCAAAAAAAAAAAAAAAATTCGGCTCCTCGATGTGATACTGCTCTCTCTATCTCCACGCTAATGTTCCCTTGCAGCTCCACGCTAATGGACGTTCACCAGACATCCTTCACGCACAACCTTTAATTGACTCACGACGTCAATACTAACACTTACTAAATAGTCTTCACGCACAGCTTTCAATTGACTCCAGCTATGCTTCTCTTTCAATACTCACTCACAGCAGGCAGCAAACAACGTTGGTGAACAAAAAAATATTAACTTCTCAATCACAGCCCAGCATTCACCCAAACTTTGATACCAAGAATATAGAAGGCAGACATAGCAAAGCTGATAAGCTCGGTTACACAAGGAATGGTCAAACCAATTCAATTGATCAATGTGAAATGATTACAATATATAGATGTAGCTTATCACAACAAACCAACACCTAGATCCATAAGAAGTGGATCTGAAACCTCTTCATACTAAATATAAAAGGGACACATAAACCCTAAACCTAGATACTACAAGCATTTCTACATTATTTCAACATACTATGAATAACATGTTTGAAGATATAAAAGTTATTATGAGAATCAATACTAATGAAAGGCTCTTGAAATTTTAATATCAAATAAATGTTTAATTTAAAGATTTTTTAAAATAGCTTTTCTTTTAAGTGGCAATCCTATTTAGTTATACTTTAAAATATTTGAAGAGGTCTGAAGATGTGGAGGTTATTGTGCAAATCAATACTAATAGAAGGTTCTTAATATTTTAATATCAAATAAATGTATAATTTAAAAATATTAATATAATTTTTTTAAAATGGCAGATCCTATTTAGTAGTACTTATAAATATTTAAATATTTAAAGTGGCAGATCATCATATTATTATTATATATATATATTAAACAATGATAGTTAACATTTACTTAGACTAATTTTTGTAAATTAAATTTTAAGAAAAAAATAATAAACTATTGGGTTTGGTGTAGAATTTTGTTTATGTATTCAAAATGTTTGGAGAAAAGTCTTAACTTAAATTACTATAAATTTTGATGATATAAAATGATAGGGGTTTTGTATTGTAACAAATAATTTTGAAATTGGATTTTAGGTGGGCTTGGTTGTAATATCTTAATTTTCTACTATTCTCTAATTTTTTGTCATCTATAATTTGCAAATTGGCATTTTCGTCAATCCCCCACATTTTTAACAAAGACATGGCATCTTTATGCTAACTTAGGTTGAGCCTTTGGTGGTTTGGAGTAGAATTTAAAGCACTTTTAGGAAGTCATCTCTAACCTGAGAGTTATGTCATTATTTTTTACATTAAGTACCTAGTCATATCTATGCTCTAAATATGGGAAAGACCCAATTTAATGAAGACGATAGGATATGTCCTATTGCTTTTAATTTTAAGATTATAACTTAGAAAATGTTTTGAATTTATTCAATTATTAAAATGATATATTTACAATATAAAAATGATCATATATATATATGATGATGGTGGTGGTGGTTAAAGTCTCCAGAGACCAAACTTTGGTCTATAGAACCTAAATAAACGAATTATTTAGTTTGTTTTAAAATTGTATTTCTATGTTCAAAGAGCTTAGACAAAAGCATCTAGAGCTCACTATAATTTTGACCAAGTTTACATATATTTAGCATGGAAATGGTAGAAATGACTTTAAAACCATAATAGTATTATTATGGTAGGAATATGGATAAGAATACTATTAAATGCTTAAAAATATATATATTAAAAAAATCCAATTCAAATATTAAGGAGACTTATTATATAATTTACTTTTAATCAAATATATATAAATGTATAAAATTTGATATTTATATAATCATGTTAATCATATATAACATTTTTTAAAATATTGAATACAACCATTAAATACTAAATAAAAAATATCAAACATTATTTTTAAAAATAATATTTACAACCAAAATTTTTATTTATAAAATATAAAATATGAACACTTTTTACTTTTAAATGAATTAAAGTATGAAATTGAATTATATTTATATTTTATAGTATTTGAATAATTAGCATTTGTGTTTTTTAAATTGGTTTTTAAAATTTAAACTTTTGTTAATAAAAACTCATATTTGTATTAGATCTAAACAAAATAATCTAAGAATTTAGTATTATTCAAAATTTCCATACATTAAAAACCAAAGTAAACTAATTATATTATAATAATTTGGAAAGCTTTTTAAACACAAGAACAAGATTTTAAAGTAAATCAAGTATTATCTTTCATAAAGTCCTATAAATCAAAATTGATCTTAGTGAAGGTTAATCATCATCATTAGATCATCAAAATAAACCAATAATTTATTCATACTGCCCTACTCAATAATTCAGAAATAAAAATTGCTCTTTATTCCATCAAAGTGAATATATAGCAGAACTCCTCGAGAGTCTAAAATTACTTCGTTTACAATATCAAGAAACAATTACTCCATACTCATTTACAATAAAATAATCTAAGAATTTAGTATTATTCAAATTTTCCATTCATTAAAAACCAAAGTAAACTAATTATACTATAATTATTTGGAAAGCTTTTTAAAAGCAAGAACACGATTTTAAAGTAAATCAAGTATTATCTTTCATAAAGTTCTATAAATCAAAATTGATCTTAGTGAAGATTAATCATCATCATTAGATCATCAAAATAAACCAATAATTTATCCATACTGCCATACTCAACAATTCAGAAGTAAAATTGTTGTTTATCCCATCAAAGTGAATATATGGCAGAACTCCTCCAGTCTAAAATTACATTGTTTACAATATCAAGAAACAATTACTTCATACTCATTTACAATATCAAGAAACAATTGTCAAATTAAAAAAATGGATAATTAACTACAAGCTTAAACAAAATAATTTGAAGCTGTGCAGATGCTATCAGGTTTCCATATGTAACACAACCTCCAATCATCTATGCGTTGTGTGGGGAAACATGGTCAAGGGTGGCATATTGGATTATAGTATTTTTTCCATATAAATGCCAAATTTATGTTCTCGGTCAATGCACGCGCGACGACTGCTTGATGACCTACGGGCTACGAGAAAGAAAGGAAAAGAATAAAAATGACTTTTCTAATCATGTATAAATCTATAAATTACTCTTAACGATGTGTTTTAAGTAAGGATAAAAATTTAAATTATTTTCTGAACCATGTAATTTGACTAAAAAAAGTTAATTATAAATTAGGTTCTTAAACTTGTACTTTAACTGACTTAAAGGCATAAATCATTGACAGCAAAGTCACCAAGAAAATATATACATGTATTATTATTTTATGTGAAATGTCCGTTTCATTGGAAATTCCAGACGAGAATGAGATCTCTTCACACGAGGAAGCAATTTAAAAAATGATTACTTTAATATAGGGTTTCCTCTTTGGCCAGAAGTCATCATCAGTGACGTGCTACATGAGCATTCAAAGTCAAGCAAACTTCCGTTAATTTATTTTTCTTTCCTCATTCAGTCAAGTCAATCAGTCTTCATCAACGCTGCAGCACGCCGGTGCCCCCGCTTCATAAATATCTTCATTAGGTTTTGTGATTTTCAGGGAGATTGCTGAGGCGGTGTTTGCGATGGCTAATTTTGATCCAAGAATTGATCATTTCCAAGCGGCCAATAAGGTTTCCAGTAATGGACAGATCCAGCTGCTACAGGAGGCAAGCTGTTCGCAGCACATGAATCAAGCGGCCAAAGCAGTTGAAATTTCAGACTTTCTTGTTTCGGAGGATGAACTTGAAAATTCATATAAAAGTGACGATGCAGGTGTTCAGGATTACAACTATAACACTGCCATGTCCGGACCAAGTGTCCAAGGTGAATATGGACGCTGTTTCACCAATAATCTGCCATGCATCCCGGCAGTTTATTTGGATCAGAATTCCACCGGCATCCAAACCCATCAGGTTCCCGAGACAATGTAAGTGTTTGTTAGTTTGGAAGGTTCATAGCAAGTAATTTGTATATAGCTATTAATTTTAGGTTTTTAAAGAGAAAAACTTTGCATTTTTTTAATTTATGTTGATTATGTTTATAGCTATTTAGATATTATGTCAGATTCTGGATTTGTTTGAGCCAATCAACAAGATTAATCTAAGAGTAATAAGTGTATAACAGATTTTAGATTTGCTTGAGCCAATCAACAAGATTAACCCAACAGTAATAAGTGTATAAGATTTTGGATTAACAAAATTAACCCAACAGTAACAAGTTTATAACAAATTTTGGATTTAACCTAACAGTAACAAGTGTATAACAGATTTTGGATTTGCTTGAGCTAATCAACAAGATCAACAAGATTAACCCAATAGTAACAAGTGTATATAACAGATTTTGGATTTGCCAATCAACAAGATTAACCCAACAGTAACAAGTGTATAACAGATTTTGGATTTAACCTAACAGTAACAAGTGTATCACAGATTTTGGATTTGCTTGAGCTAATCAACAAGATTAATCCAACAGTAACAAGTGTACAGCAGATTTTGGATTTGCTTGAGCTAATCAACAAGATTAACCCAACAGTAACAGGTGTATAGAAGGGATTCATTTTATGGTCCTAGTATATTGTTATGCTTAAATGCATTTTGATTAAGATTTAAATAACCTCCACTTAAAAAGTGGTTAAAGAACCTATTAACAATTTATTTCTGTTTTTTCATATCAATTTTTTTGTTTATTAAATAGTATTTTTTTTTGTTTTTATATCAACTATGAATAATGGATATAAAATTACATATTTTAACTTTTATTTACACAAATTTGGTTGTGGTTATCATCACCATATAGCTATGTTAGTACATATATATAGTATCAAAGCAACTCAATTGTGAAGTAAATTAGTGATGTGAATCAA
>LPNX010075351.1:1340329-1360041 GCA_001517045.1 Pseudotsuga menziesii | reverse complement strand
AACCCATTCCCTTGATGGGTCTCTGACCGGAGTGCCTCCCCTTTTTTCATTAGCTGCCAGGGTGACATTCAGATCTCCAGCTACTATGATATTTTCTCTATGTTGCAACTGAAGAAAGGATTCTAGTGTATTCCAGCAGTATTTTTTTTCCACATGCAAAACAAGGACATAGAGATTGAACAGACTTACCTTTCGTCCAAACTGTTTGTGGATGAGTTTTGTGAAAACCCAGTGCAAAGTTTGTTCTTCAGCTTCAATGTCATACAGGGAGGGGTCCCAAAAGGTGGCTATTCCTCCGGATGCACCTCTGGAGTTGTTGCCAATACCAGTACCTTTTTTCCAGAACTTTTTCCCGACTTGGAGGACAGCAGGCTCCTCCATTTTTGTTTCCTGGACTAGCAGAATCTCTGGTTTATGAATTCGGATCAGATCTCTCATTGCATCTTCTTTTAGGGTAGAGCCTAGACCTCTGCAATTCTAGGAAATGTATTTCATTAGGGACTATGGGAGAAGGGATTGGACTCTTTTAAGGCCTGAGTTGTTCCTTTTTTGGATCTAGTGTGCATGATCCCTTTTAGAGTTTTTTGAGACCCTTCAAGGACTGCTAGGTGTGTTGCTTCTTCTCTTTGTTTCTTTTTAGATTTCCTCCCTCTTGGATTTTTGATAGGAATAGTATGCAGACTACTTGAAGAGGCACCTTCATCCGTTTCTTGTCCTAGATCTGATTCTACAAGCAATAGTTCTTCATTTGTTTCTTTGGGGGAGCCTGGGGCCTCAGCCCCCTTCAGATGTTGGGTTATTTCCCCAGGCTCCAGTTGATCTGCGGTCTGGGGCTCCGCCTCTTTTCTACTAGACTGCTTTGTCGATTGGGGTTCATCGCTTACATTGGTTGGTGCCTTCCCATTTTGATTTCTGGGTTCCTGTTGTTCCTTAGGGTTTGGAATAACAATTGGGGCTTCTTTTGTGGATTCCTGGCGCGTCTTATTTGAGTTTGAAGGCTGGTTTTGCATATCCACTGTAGTCCTTTTTTTCCTGATTTTTGGTGATTGTCTTACCTTTCTTGACTTTTTGCCATCCTTCTCCTTCTTCCGAGATCTGTGATTTAGGGCATTTTCTTTGAAAATGTCCATGTTCGTGACATTGGCGGCACTTGAATGGCAGCTGTTTGTAGTCGAGATTTTGATAATGGTGCCAATTTCCAACTTTTAGTTTAACTGCTTTAGGAAGCCCTGCTTCAAGATCAACCTCTACACATATTCGGGCACATGAATATTGGCCCTTGTTGTCAGCTTTGCCAATGTATCTTCCAAGAGTATTCCCAATTTTTTCCAGGGTTTGAGTGTTCCAGCAGTGGACTGGAAGGTTTGGAAGCCTTACCCACACTGGAACTTCCTTCGGTACATCTACTTCCGCATTGAAATCTGGAGTCCATCTGTTGAGATACAGTCCTTGAGGTCCCATGAAATATGGACCATTTATGAAGATAAGGTCACGGTCTTCTTTGGCTATAAACTCAAAAATGAAGAACCCTCGGCCCACGGAATAGCAGGTAACACTGTTCTTGAGCTGGGGCCTCCAGTTCCATTGAATCTAGTCGTCCGTGGTTTTGGTTGAGGGCCAAAGCCCCATGAACTGGCCTACCAATCCTCGATCAGCCAGGGCTAGAGCAATCTTGATGGGGAGTTCACATGGCAGGTCGATTTCAAGAATTGAATCAAGCTTTTTGATGAATTTCGGGATGGAAGGGGGCACAGGATTGGATCCAGGAGATCGTAGTAGCAGTTTGAAAGCTTCTTCAGCGGAAGTAGGGACAGAGGGAGGGGAGAGCCCTCCCCTAGGCGCAGCCATGGAGCACCTGAGGTGAAGCAACACCAGAACGGCGGCAGCTAGGGCGCGGCTCCAGCAGCAAAAAGTCAGTAATTATTATTATTACTATTATTATTATTATTTAACTAATATTTATAATAATAATTGTCCTTTACTATAAATCATAGAAGACTAACAATATAATTATACAATTTATGGAGTTAAGTAATTATAGATGGGGTTAACCGAAGCATTTCATGGAAAGATAGAAAGAATATTTAATTAATTACTAAACAAGATAAGATCATATTGCATTAAAATAATAATAGTCATTAATTAATACTAGGTGAGACATAGGATCCAGATTGGATAAGATATTTATGACACCTACCACTACCGACCGAAAGGTCAATAATAATCATTATTAAATTATTATTTATCCAAACATATTTAATGTTTAAAATGGTGAGTGGGACTAATTATTATTATCCCATCGTCTCGTGAAGACCCCATATGAATATATCGGAAATTGTTAATGAATGAGCAATCAACTCACTCAATTATATTTAATTGACCTTAATGGCATTTCACTGCTCGAGACAATATGTACAAAATATACATATTACTTTAATATACCTTGAAATTTTTAACATGAAAGTGATTAAATGTTTTGGGGAATTATGGGATTTGATAGAGGCGATGGAGTAAGCATGAAGGTTTCAGGAAGAGGGAAAAAAAGGGCATTGAAGAGATTTTTTACGAGAGAGGAAGAGAGCTGGTTTTTTGGGGGATTTTGGGGAAGAAAATGTCTTGGAATTTGAAGGAGAAAGGAGGCATAGCAAGGAGGGGGTTAACTCAGGGATTGAGGAGGTGGGAAACTCAAAACAAGAGGGGAAATTTAACTGTGGAGGTTGAACTATGGATCAAGGGATGCTCATGTTTAGATTATTGGTTTGTGGGCTCAAGGGCTAGGAAACCCGTTGGTTTCCTAGGGCCGGCACGATGAGAGTTGGCCGGCAAGGTGGTTTATCATTTTGGTCACTAAGGCTTGGCTTGATCCAAGAGGAATTGCTTGGTAAAAAGAGGTCTATTGGAGGTACCTAAACTACCATCAACCCTAAATTATCCAAGTATTCTACTTTTACAAATTTGTTTATTCATTTAAATTCATAAATGTTAATGCATAAATAAACTATGTACGAAACATGGACTCTAGATCTTTTGTAATTATTTAATTTCGGAAATTTAGAATACTATGATATGATTGAAACTACCAAATTAGACATAACTGTAACAAAATATTGATGCAAAATAAAACTCAAATGTATTAGTAAACCAAGCTCTAAATGAGGTATTATACATCAAATTTAACTTAGCCACTAGTTTAGTGCATTAGAAAAAAGTAGAGCATTATAGATGGTATCAGAGCCATGGTTCATGGTATCAGAGCCATGGTTCATGCTCTCAGAGCCTTAAGGGACCCATTCACACATAGAACTACCATGATATTTACACTACAAATAAATCTACAAAACCTGGACAAAAATCTTTACAAAAATCGGAGTAGTTACCACACTAAAACTCTTGTCAAACTCTTTGTAGACTCGCTGCAAAAATAGAAACGAGGACTAGTTAGTTTTTGTGTTATTAATCTTTCAATTGTGGAAATATTGGTTGTTGTATTTACATGCAAAATAATATATGTATGCATTCAAGAAAGAAAATAATTTTAATATGTATTAAAAGATATGGTATAGTATATATATTCCAGAAAAAGTGTGATAATATTGTTGGTAATTACAAACCAAATAACACATATATCTAGCTATGTGATAAACAAAATAATTCTTATATATTTAAAGAAATACATATATCTAGCTATGTGAGAAACAAAATAATTCCTATATATTTAAAGAAATAGTATATATGCTCCATAAACAACAAAAATTGAGCCATTCTAACTCGAAAAAAACACTTATATTAAGTTATTTCATGACTATTTCACAATTTCAAATCTCAAACCGATAACCGAAAATTTATATTGTTTAGATTGTGTGGCATGGTTTACTATGGTTGTATATATATAAGATTCTAGATGACTAAACAAGAATTGTTGCATACAAGTCTAAATATATGAAAAGCTTGAAACTAGAAGACATTTTCATCGACAAATTCTCTGTGGTAACAAACAACAAAAGACTAAAGAGGTAAGATAATTAAATTTAGTGTCAAACAAAATAACAAGAAGGGGTCAACCAAACCAATCGTGGTGAGGAGCTCAAGGCAAAAGCCCCACCATCGATTTGGTTGTGTGTGTGTTTCGGCAATGGGGATAGCTGTCGATGGTTTATCATGCCATTTGGCACATTATAATTCGACATCATGTAAATACGCACATCAATTAAAACTAAAACCACAACCAGCTACGGCAGTGCAACGTTGAATGAAAAGGGCATGGTTCCAAAGGATAAGGGGTGGGGGATGTCAAACCTTGGTTTATGGGGGAAAAACCCATGTGTTGCCACCTTGTTTGTCTTTCCACCTTTCTTGTTTCACCAACCTCTTCAATGACTTGGTTTTGTTGTTGGGGGCAGTTATGGCTGGTGGTTGAGGCAGTTATTGCTTTTGGGAGTGGGGTGGCAGGACTGTCAGTCCCTTGCCCACGCGCCCACTCCACCCACGATTGCTTGCATTCCACTCTCATGCGACCTTCCATTCTCCCCACGGCGCATTCTCTCCTCGGTCGGTTCGTTCCCCATCGCGGTTTTTTCATCTTCCTCACGCAGAGGTCGGTGTTATTTTTCCTCACTCACTCTCCACTACGCATGCTCTGGGTGGTCTGCTCACACCTCACGTTGGTTGTTCATCCGCACGCATGAGTGGAGTTGTTCACTCTCACGTAGGAGCGGAAGTCTTGCTCATCCTCACCCACAGGCAATGATTCTGCTGGATCTCACGCAGCCAGGAGAGGAGCTGCTTATCAGTGGTCATTCATGTTTTTCCACAGAGTGGAATCGGGTATGTTTTCCCCTGTGTTGTGGTTGCTGATACGTTTTGGGACTGTTGTATTCCCGATGTCGTGAGCTATGTTGTTGTTGCACTTTGGGGCTGCTACGGACTGTTTGGATTTTGTCTTCTTCCCTGTTTTGGGACGGTGTATAGCAGCCATCGTTTTCATTGTGAGTTTGTGACTGTTGGTTGCCACATTTGTTGGCTGAGTTCCCATGGCTATGCTAGGAATGTTGTTTACTATCCATTGTGGATTGTGGATTGTTGTCATAGTTTTTTTATGTGTTTGTGGCTGCAGAAGTACCCTGGTTTTGGGCTGCAGCTAAGTTGTTTTCGCCACGTTAGGGCCAAGAACAACTCTGAGTTGCCTTGTGGGCCTGTGCTGTGTTTCACCTGTTGGTTGGGGCTGTCACCTATCGGATTGTCTTTATCTTCTTCACAAGGCTGTGAAGGGATCGTTTGGCTGCGTGTATGCAGTGGTTGGTCTTCGGACTGCGCTGGCTTGGCCGGTTTGTTGATGGCCCGGTGAACCCAACTGTGTTGGTTTGCTGTTGTGTCCCTTGGCTATGTGTAAGCCTGCATTGACCCTTATCCTTGGAGGAATCATGCCCAGCTCGGGGGTGGCATTGTTGCTGAGAGATTGATGAGCACGCTGGCCTATGGTTGGGTGGAATGTTGCAGCGACGTAGCTGGTTGCAGGGTAAATTCTTCATCAAAATATAAGTGCTGTGGTTACTTCATCTCTGCAATTATATTGATGTCAAATGAATTGTAATGAACATGTTGAATGCTGGAATTGTATGTGTGTTTGCTTCCGCTGTATGTTGATGTTTTATGCATCTTTGTATGATGGATCATGCATCCTGCTATATATGTTTAAGCAATTTAATATCAGCATTTAACCCTTGTTCATGATTCATGGGGCTGTTGCCCGTGTTTGGTGTGTTGGTTGCGTCCTCTTCGTCGGTTTAAGGGATGGGGACGTGACAGTATGGTATCAGAGCTCAAGGTTGCAACAGTGGGCCTCTATGGGCCAAGAAGATGCAGTGACAGAAGGTGGAATTACCTTCTATGTTCAGCAGAACAACAGCTTTGATGACAGTGGATGAATGGAAAAATTCAAAAAAAATTCTAAGTGTTTGAACAGTGGTTCATCGGAGCACTAAGTGGAAAAGACTTCCGCTGTGGCGGAAGGATTAGCGGAATTGACTTCCGCTGTGGCGGAAGTGTTAGTGGGTTTGACTTCCGCTGTGGCGGAAGAGCTAGCAGAAGCGCACTCGACAGGAAAGTCCTCCGATCGTCGACGCGGTAGTGTTTCGATTGCCGATAGGCAGGAAGTTCCACAAAGAAAATTGGTTAATTATTGGACAGTCGGGAGACTTAGCGGAATTGACTTCCGCTGTGGCGGAAGAGTTAGTGGAACGGACTTCCGCCATGACGGAAGAGTTAGACGAAGGCGTGCCGGCGGGAGTAGTAGAGAAGGAAAATTGCGGGAATTTTCTAAGCATCCGTCGGAGGGAATTAGTGGATCAAGCGTCCACCGTTGCGGATGAAGAAGTGACTAGACGCCTGACGGAAAAGTCCTCCGATCGTCGACACCGTCAAAGAAGGTTTAAGGCTCGGAACCGTTGACTACGAGAGGAAAAAGTGCTCGTGCGCCCGCCGTTGCGGCACCCAGAAGCACTAATTCCCAGAGGATTCTGCGTTCCGCCGTTGCGAATGGAGAAACGGCTAGTCGCTCAATGGGTAAATTTTCCAACTGTCGACGCCGCAAGAAAACTAAGTTCAAAAATTTTCTAAGTATGGAAAGTCGCCGGCCATCGAAAGAAGAAAGTCTTGGTGCATCCGCCGTTGCGGAGGCGAAAGCGTTTCACATTCCGCTGTTGTGGAAGCGAAAGCGCTAAGATTTCCGAAGTGCAAAGACTGCCGATGCCCGAGGTTAAAATTTCTTTAAGAAAAGAGCGGCCAATCAGAAGAGAAAGTGTTTCGTGAGCCGCCGTTGCAGAAGCGAAAGCACTAAGTCTTCCGATCAGGAAGACCTCCGACTGCCGACGCCGCGATCAGAAGAAGATAGCGTTTCATGTTCCGTCATTGCGGAAGCGAAAGCATTTCATGTTCCGCTGTTGCGGAAGCCAAAGTGTTAAGTCTTTCGACGAGAGAGACCGTCGAAACGTCGGAACGATTAGTGGTTCCAAGAGCTGCCGTTGCGGAAGAAATAGTGGAAGCGGGAGCCGAAACTGTGGAAGAAGTTAGCCGTTTGAGGCCCGAAACGGCGGAAGGATTAGTGGTCTGTGAGCCGATTCTGTGGATGGAGAATTGGAATAAGGCTCGATTTAACAAAGGAAAATTTGAGTTTTCAAAGGGGATTTCTCAGAGGTTTTCAGTGGGAATTCCAGCAGATTTCGACTGCCTTCCAGTGGGATTTTCAGCTGTTTTCAATGGTTTACAGGTGGCTGAAGTTGGCTGAAGATGCCACCCAGTCCAAATGCAGTGGTGTAATAAAAATGCAAAGATTTGGTGAAAGTCTTCATTCTTAGAAGTGGTGTGGGTTTTACACCCGAGGTCAAAATGAAGCATGTGAATAGGCGTTGGAAAGCTTATCCAGTAGGGAACAAGGATAAGTGGCTAGAATATGAGCATGAAGCAGCAAAGTGCTAATGATGGCCATTGTTATCAAAGGGACAAATCCGGACAATTGCATGCCCGAAGTAGCAAGGACTGTAAAGTCAACCAGCTGCTGTGTGGACAAGGAGTTCCATGCCAGGATGAGGGATTTGAAAGGAAAGTTTTCATTAGACCCTATCTTGCTGATTATGACTACATTTCCTAAGTTTTATAGCTGAAATGTATGAGAATATGTTTTGCATGCATAGAATATTGGGAATTATATATCTATAATAAGCCACTAATGATAGTTATTGCCTTGACGTTGGCATTAGTGGAAAAACCAACGATGACATGGACCTAGATGAATATGTTGCTGATGTTGATGAATGAGACCAGCAACCCCATGGAGAAAGGGATAAGGCAACAAGTCCATAGCAAAAGTTGGTGAGCAAATGTTGTAATCTCCTGCAAAGGACCAACCAAATTGGTCATGTCAAGGGTGTAAGTAAGACCCATGCAGGTAAGAGTTTGCTTATGACAAATTCCAAGGAGTGGTAAACGTAAGAGACCTCATGCCATGTGAATATTGGAATGTAGAAAGGTGTCATGTCTATATATGTTGATGACATTGATTATAGTAAGGCATCCTATATGAAGTGGACATGGTTAGACCATGCATGATATGTTGAATGCATGTGATATTATGAATAACTAATGGCCGAAATGATGAATTGATGACAATTCTGGAACTGTTTCAAAGGTTGTTATGAATGCAAGATAGTTATAATCAATTGGCCGCCAGAAATGCTCTGTGGACGAGCAAGGTGATATGAATGATACGCTTGTGAAGAAAGGAGTATCTAAACACTTCATTTAAGTGCATGAGTGCTGTGACTATACCTTGCAATGTTAATATGATAATGATTGCATGAAGTAAATGAGCTTTGATAAACACCGATGTGACTAACAGCTGGAAGTATTTGAATTTTTATAAATTTTGAAAATGCTTCAGTGATGGTTGTAGCAATGAAAAGGTTATATGCATCCAGACTTACCAAGTGTTTGGTTGATTGAAGCTCATGTTTCAGATAGATTATTTCAAGCATGGCAGTGAGAGGTAAGACCCTGACCAATGCCAGAATCTACCATGTGAAAGAGCTTATTAAATTTGAATTGTGAATTTCAAATTTAAGAAATTGCTGACAACTACTAGTCGCTATTGGCTTGCATAAGCTTGTGTTTGGATGTTTGAAGCTTATGTTTCAGGTAGATTATTTCGAGCATGGCAGTGAGAGGTAAGACCCTGACCAATGCCAGAATCTACCATGTGAAAGAGCTTATTAAATTTGAATTGTGAATTTCAAATTTAAGAAATTGCTGACAACTACTAGTCGCTATTGGCTTGCATAAGCTTGTGTTTAGATGTTTGAAGCTTATGTTTCAAGTAGATTATTTCGAGCATGGCAGTGAGAGGTAAGACCCTGACCAATGCCAGAATCTACCATGTGAAAGAGCTTATTAAATTCGAATTGTGAAGTTCGGATTTAAGAAATTACTAACAACTACTAGCCACTATTGGCTTGCATAAGATTGTGTTTGGTTGATTGAAGCTCAGGTTTCAGGTAGATTATTTCGAGCATGGTAGTATGAGGTAAGACCCTTACCAATGCCAGAATCTACCATATAAAAGAGCCAAACTTTATGAGAAGAGTCTCATGGTTGTGGAAATAGCTGATGGGTTGTGAAATTTGAATTGTGAATTTCGGATTTAAGAAGTGCTAACGACTACTAATCATTGTTGGCTTGTATAAGATTGTGTCAGGAGGGACACATGGTAAGTGGGTATTCATGTTATGATAGTAAGCATAAAATTATAATGGGCATAGTAGTGCTGCTTACAAGAAACCCACAATTGAACAAGTCAATTTCTGAAGTAGATAAAATTGCAAGTTCCTATTGAATTTGACTGCTAATGTCATTGCTTGGCTATGGAACGATCAATTTGGATTGTAGTATCAGGTGACGACTGATTGTTTGGCTATTTGATGAATGTGTCAGGGATACACACCGCAGGAAGATCATGTGTGATGACCTGCAAGAGCCAAACTTCATGGGAAGGTTTTCCCTTGTAAATGGGTTTCGGGTGAAATGCCATTGGACATTTTGGAAATGTCTCATCTGCATTGCATGTTCGGTAGTAACATGAGTGAGATGGTATAAAGTATGTCGGTAAGACATGTGTGAATATGAAATGTAAAAAGGAGTTGGGATGGCAAACTGAGGGACTGTTAACTCAGGGAAGGAGCCTCCATTCCTCCTTAACAAAGGCATACTGCGACGGCAAATGGATAAGTGTTATGTGACCCTTGCTATGAATATGCATGTTTAATTATTAAATTCCATATGCAAAACATGTTTGATTTTATTTCCATGATGACCGATTGCTTGAGTATGCATAGGACCTACATGACACACACCGGAGAAGAGTGCACACTTTTCCGCTGTTGAGTCATGAAAGGGTTGTCAATATTGATTACACTCTAAGGAGTGGACGCACTCCTAGTGTCTCAATACTTGATAGTGAATGATAAGAAATGTGATTACCGTTTTAGAGCAACAACGCTGATGAACTTGCTTGTATTGCTCGTATTGCTTGTGTTGGCAGGAAAAAGGTAAATGGTTGTTGTGAGGGGTTGCGGAGTAAGGGGTATTGTTGATATAAGTGTATGTTGATATAAGTGTACCGTTGGTATAAGTGTATGTGTTATTGTTAACATGAGTGTATGTTGGGTTGTTATATGCCTGAGGATCCATAGTAGATCCTAAACCTAGAAATGGTCGTGTTAAAGTTCCAAGCCCAGTGGACATAAGGATGTACTAGCTAGACATTAATTATTTGATGTTGTGGGGTAGCCTGCGTGCTGACCTAACATCTAAGTCCATAGGCGATCCCAAGGCTTGCAAAGCGAAGCAGGATCCTGTGGATGAACGAGGAAAAGCACAATACAGATAAGTATTGGGTCATTTTACTTATGGATATACATGTGTATGTGATTTGGTTATGATGTTTGAGCTCTTGTTCTAGAGATAAAACTGATGTGAATAAACTAAACATGTGAATTTATTCAATGTTTGGATATAGGTATCGCTGGGAGCGAGGACCATGAGAGCATCCTAGGGGTGCATATGGACATGTGACTGTCCTGGAAAGCTCGGAATGAGCAGTAATGAAAAAGGTGCTAGTAAGACGGGGGAGTCCTAGCAGCCGAGACAAACCATGTGGAGAAACTCCATGGTTTAGAGGTCTAGAATGGACCGAAGACACTAAGTGTCATGACCAAGAAGGATTGGTCCAGCATTCATGGTGAAGTGAAAGAGGCTGAGAGAATGAAAAGCCACTGCGGTGATGTGGGTTCCCGGATGGAACAACACAAAGAGGGGAAAAAACTCTTACTGCTCTCTCTTGCCTTTTGATTACATATATATATGTTTATGCATTGTGAAAACAAAGGATTGTTGAATGCATGTATGATTGAGAATGAAATGTGTGTATTTGCTTAAGTAAATTTGTGAATGCTGGAATAGTTAATTCCCTGCCCAGGAATGGACATGAATGAGCTCATGTGCCTGTTGGGAAAGGCATGAAAAATATGAAAGTTTCCTTGATGAAACTTGGACTGTCATGCCAATTGGGTAATTAACTGACTAATTTTAATGTCTATAGTATGCTTGGTCTGATAGAATTTCAATGATGCATTGCACAGGTGAGAAAGGTGAAACCAGGTGGTGCACATTGATCATGGCAGCAGATCAAAAGTTGCTGGACTTAGCTGGAAGTCTCCTTCAATGATTGCCAAGACCCAAGAAAATCTTGGGGAGATGCTCAAGATACAGAGAAGGCAAAGTGAAATGAACCACCAGATTTTGCAAGACTCTATTGGTTTGCAAAGGGAGGTGAAAAGCCTTCTGGGAGCAATCGGCAAAGGAAAGGAAGGTGGATCAACGATGGGACATTCGTCCAAGCGACCCGATAAGAAACGGTCCAGGCATGAAGACTCAAAAGAAATTGAGCGGGTAAAGATGAAGCAGCCAGTGAGATGCTGGAGATGCGGAGGACATCATTTACGCTGGGACTGCCCAATGAGGGAACACGATGAAGGCAATAGCCGCAAAGTTCCTAGACTTCGGGATCAGCTGGAAGCTGAGAACCAGCAGGAAGAATCCATGGAAGCCGAGGGGCTTGGTCTTGAACGTTCAAAGTAAATGATTGAACGTGGGACAGATCTGCAATTTTGAAATTTTGATGTGCAATTGAGTATGTATTGTATATATGTAATGGAACACCGAGGACGGTGTTATTCCAAGGGGGAGGGGAATGTAATGTGCCCGGTTTTGACCCCGTTTGCATGATGTATATATTGTAATTAATCGTGGTGAGGAGCTCAAGGAAAAATCCCCACCATCGATTTGGTTGTGTGTGTGTTTCGGCAATGGGGATAGCTGCCGATGGTTTATCGTGCCATTTGACACATTATAATTCGGCATCATGTAAATACGCACATCAATTAAAACTAAAACCACAACCAGCTACGGCAGTGCAACGTTGAATGAAAAGGGCATGGTTCCAAAGGATAAGGGGTGGGAGATGTCAAACCTTGGTTTATGGGGGAAAAACCCATGTGTTGCCACCTTGTTTGCCTTTCCACCTTTCTTGTTTCACCAACCTCTTCAATGACTTGTCTTTGTTGTTAGGGGCAGTTATTGCTTTTGGGAGTGGGGTGGCAGGACTGTCAGTCCCTTGCCCACGCGCCCACTCCACCCACGACTGCTTGCATTCCACTCTCACGCGACCTTCCATTCTCCCCACGGCGCATTATCTCCTCGGTCGGTTCGTTCCCCATCGTGGTCTATTCATCTTCCTCACGCAGAGGTCGGTGTTGTTTTTCCTCACGCACTCTCCACTACGCATGCTCTAGGTGGTCTACTCACACCTCACGTTGGTTGTTCATCCACGCGCATGAGTGGAGTTGTTCACTCTCACATAGGAGCGGAAGTCTTGCTCATCCTCACGCATAGGCAGTGATTCTGCTGGATCTCACACAGGCAGGAGAGGAGCTGCTTATCAGTGGTCATTCACGTTTTTCCACAGAGTGGAATCGGGTATGTTTTCCCCTGTGTTGTGGTTGCTGATACGTTTTGGGACTGTTGTATTCCCGATGCCGTGAGCTGTGTTGTTGTTGCACTTTGGGGCTGCTACGGACTGTTTGGATTTTGTCGTCTTCCCTGTTTTGGGACGGTGTATAGCAGCCATCATTTTCATTGTGAGTTTGTGACTGTTGGTTGCCACATTTGTTGGCTGAGTTCCCATGGCTATGCTGGGAATGTTGTTTACTATCCATTATGGACTGTGGATTGTTGTCATTGTTTTTCTGTGTGTTTGTGGCTGCGGAAGTACCCTAGTTTTGGGTTGCAGCTGAGTTGTTTTGGCCACGTTAGGGCCAAGAACAACTCTGAGTTGCCTTGTGGGCATGTGTCGTGTTTCACCTGTTGATTGGGGCTGTCACCTGTCGGATTGTCTTTATCTTCTTCACAGGGCTGTGAAGGGATCGTTTGGCTGCGTGTATGCAGTGGTTGGTCTTCGGACTGCGCTGGCTTGGCCGGTTTGTTGATGGCCTGGTGAACCCAGCTGTGTTGGTTTGTTGTTGTGTCCCTTGGCTATGTGTAAGCCTGCATTGACCCTTATCCTTGGAGGAATCATGCCCAGCTCAGGGGTGGCAATGTTGCTGAGAGATTGATGAGCACGCTGGCCTATGGTTGGGTGGAACGTTGCAGCAACGTAGCTGGTTGCGGGGTAAATTCTTCATCAAAATATAAGTGTTGTGGTTACTTCATCTCTGCAATTATATTGATGTCAAATGAATTGTAATGAACATGTTGAATGCTGGAATTGTATGTGTGTTTGCTTCCGCTGTATGTTGATGTTTTATGCATCTTTGTATGATGGATCATGCATCCTGCTATATATGTTTAAGCAATTTAATATCAACATTTAACCCTTGTTCATGATTCATGGGGCTGTTGCCCGTGTTTGGTGTGTTGGTTGCATCCTCTTCGTCGGTTTAAGGGATGGGGACGTGACAAAGACTATCTTATTTGGCGTTTCCATTCGAAACAATAATTAGAAATGAAATGAAATAAAATAAAAGAGGGATTGATTTTAGGATTTTATGAGAATACAAAAGCGTGGAATAGCTCAATTAGCATCAGCAAGAGATCTTTTCACGATTACTACTCCAATAATTGATCGAATAATGTAATTCATTGATTCATAATAATAATACCAACTTATGATCCTAATTGTTTGAGAAAGGAAAGCCAAATATTCTTTAACTCGATGTTTTCTCTAAACCCAGCTATATGAGTTAACCGAGCGTTAATAATGGAATCAATTTTGGTCTACCTGGGCGGCTATGGAAACAAGTTACAAGTTGTATTCTAAATACATTAAATTATTATTGTGGAGAGTCTCCTAGAATACTGCCAGATGTTTTACAATATCCTTTGAGAAACAATGTTAGGGAGACGCCCAAAGAGAAGCTACACTAGGAGCATAACTGGAATTAATACCAGAAAAAACAATAAAAAAATAAAATAAAAACACTTTGAGCATAGATCCCAACCTCCAAACCTCTACCGTGTGTCTACAATACAGGAGTGTCTCTGCATTGGGTTGTGATAGGAGTTGCAATACAGGAGTGTCTCTGCATTGGGTTGTGATAGGGGTTGTTCTTCAAGTATGATGTTGGGTATGTTAAATTTGGATATATTATTTACCCCTCTAGCCACAATCATGGTTCTAGCGGCAATTTCATAAGCCTCAAACCGGGAGTGATGGTAGATTCTTTGCTCAGTCGTTTTTGAAACAGCAAAACTACTCTGGTTGAGGAATATGTTTGAGAAAGAAAAACCTCGTAATTGGACAGGCGGTTCTATTAAACGAATTGAATCCATAGCTCTTTTATACATGAACAAAACAATAATACTAGGAGCGAAGTGTTTCTTTAGGGTTACGAGAAATGGGGTTGGTTGTATATAGGTTTATTCTCCCTCGAGATAGAAAATAGGGTTACTCTTTCCCATGCTACATTAGACCATGCCCTTGATAGCATGTGCCTCTTGATAGGTATTGTCCACCGACTGCAAAGACAAGTGTCCAAGCGCCCAAGACATCGTCAAGAGACAAACCCAGTGCCAAGACCAGGTTCATTAGGAATATCGAAAGATGCCCACATTGGAGCACAATTTTTATACAAATTCTTATATATATATATAAGATAATACAAAAACAAATCATTATTTAATCATTATTACTAAGAGGAAAAACAAAAATACATTTTGCGTTAAATAAATTTACAAGATAATTACATGATAATCCAAAAATCCATTATAGTAAATAAATCTACAAGATAATCAGAGAATATTTCTATTGCTTAAGGCTACCAAATCTAATATATATATATATATAAAGCTCAAATTGATCACATGATGGCAAGCCGCGAAGCTTCTGCCCAGGAAAACTCCTATGCTCTACGCGTCACTTGTCCAGTCAATCTACCATGGTATCAATCCGCGAAACACCCAGTGCCAAGGCTCGTCAATGAAGTATCCACACAAGATGTTGAAGGAGCCACTGCACAGTGATTCAAGTCATCCATTGTTGAGTTCATGTGGTATGCGTTTTGGTTGAACGTCACACAGAACGCTGAGGGGAGAGCCTGCGGGTAGCAGAAAAATTAGATGTGTCATAGGGAGGGCCGTGGTAGACATGGCTGCACAGGTCCACAGTCCGCGACTTATGGAGACACCGCCTCCCATAAAAAAATAAAATTATATATATATATATAAACTTAGCAGCAATCCTCCAGTGAAATCCAAACACCTGTGTGGGTTTATTCTGCCTCACGCATTGAGCCAATGACCCAAGAGACAATGAGTCTATGGAAGAACACTACACACTGTAAATGATAATCAGTGAACTCGACAAGTGAGGGAAGCGCCATGACCTTGGAGGCAACCAAGAAAAAAAAAGAGGAAAAAAAAAGGGGAAATGCAAGGACCAGAGGACATCATGCCTTCAATAGGCTACACCCTCTATTTAAATTTTTATGGGTGTGAGAGCATCTGAGAGGGAGTTGAGACTGTTAGGTGCCTATGCTTGAGAAAACGATGGTATAATAAACTATAAACCCTAGTCAGTGGGGCTTCTATGAAAGGAAGTTCATGGCTTAAAAGCCACCTGCAAACTAAAGATACTGATGGTTCCATACTTTCCAGCCCTAAAGAACATACCTTACAGGTCCTGTGAGTCGGAGGGGAGGAAGCTTGAACGCCAGACCTCTTAGCCATACGCCTTGAGCCTTAGCTGAATGGCCTTCGCGCGTGGAGGGAGCGACGGATAAGCTACGAGTTAAGGTTGTGGTTAGGGTTAGATAAAATTAGATTACGGTTCTAAAATTTGATTAGGTATTGATTGAAAATTGTTAAATAAAAGGGGGTATTGGAAGTGAAATTTAAGCTTAATTAATAGAGATTATGAAAATTATAAATTATTTATGAGTTTGTTTAGTTAAATTAACCTTAATCAATATTAATTATTTTACATTAATTCACATATTAATGTTTATTCCATTTAATATTTAAACATTAAAAATCAATATTAATTCATGTATTGACATTAATATCTTCGTAGCTTTATATTAATTTTGGAATTAATATTAATATAAATATTTAAATTTATAATTGTTAAGTTCTAAAATTTGTATAAATTTGTTAAAATTTAATACTGAATTTCACAATTAGGATTAATGAAATTGGATTTAACCAACTTAGATATTGATATCTGACGGATAGTTTAGTCTTGCACAAATGGAATGATTAAAATTGGGAAAGACGAGAAGGGAGGCATTTTCATGTTTGTTTATGAAAATGATTGTCCCCAAGATTGATATAGTAGTTGAGTGGAGCTACCTACAATTGCATAGAAAAGTGAGAACCACCAAAATAATCTATACTTCAAAACAATAGAAAGTAGATTTAGATTGAGGTGGCCTCAGGATGACTTAATCAAAAGAAACCAAGACTGTAGCTTTTTTAAGAGAAGGCAATATACCTAAGTGTCGATCCCTCGCAAGTCTTAAGAGATATTGGTTTGATGTTTTACCATGGAGTAGGAACCATCATGATTAGAATATAGAAGAGTCGAGGTCGATCATACGTTGAAGGTCAAACATGAAAGAAAAAAAAATCGGACATCTTGTTCCTTATATGAACATCTTGTTCCTTAGTATAAAATGTGAGACACGTGAGTCAAAATTCTTAACAAGAATTAGGTAATGATCTTTTATTCAACCCTCGAGAAATGATGTGGGATGCGGTCTTTAGAATTTTTCATTAATGGCATAGGGTTGAGCTTTTTGCATTCGATTACGAGCTAATTTGTTGAGTAATTGTGTAAATTACGTACATTTGTTGATGAATGGTGGTGGTTAGTATAATTATTAAAATAATTTCTCCAAACATATTATGGGTAATATGACCTTGCAGTTAAGATAGATATTAACACGAAGAGATCCATTTTATGGTGACAATGTTGACCTTAGGGACATTTCCTACATGATCAAGCTAAGACAGGTCATGATAGCTTAACGTATTTTGGTTCGCAAAATATAACGACAAGCATGGACTATGTTCACCCCAACATTGACTTCTATGATGGATTAACGAGAAGGGAAAATATTAGTGAGCTAGAGTTATCCAAAAGGGTTAGATATTGCCATGCATAATATCTTATAAGTGTAATGTATAATTGTAGATATTATAAGGTATAAATTGAGGAAGGAAGATATGAAGGAAAGTAATTATTGGAACGAGAAGTACATAGTAACAACTCTATATTGTATGGATATACACTTGGGGAATCTTGTATTGCATGTGTCACTCAACCTGTTTAAGCAATAGCTACAAGGGCGTTAATGGGATTACATCCTAGGTGCAATAACACACTTTCCAAGTTAAATTATGAGGAAATTATTTATGAAAGAGTTGTGACAATATTTCAAAATCAAATTTAAAACAAATATTGAAGATGCAGAGACTATAAGTTGAGAATTTATTCACTACTTTGACCATAACTTCGGGACGAAGTTTCCTGAAGGGTGGGTGTATGTAACGCCCCATATTTCGACTAGGTGTGTTTATCACGCATACATATTGCACCCTATTTGCTTATTATCTGTTGGACTTGGCTAGACTGAGTAATCTATATTTTCGGCATGTTAGACCTGATTAAATGTTGCTACTATGTTTATGATGTTACTATGCTTATGTTGATACTATGCTTACGTTGATACTATGATTATGATGTTCTAATTATGGTTATGTGATTACTATGATATGGTTATCATGAGATTCCTTTCTTTCATAACGACAATATATGTTTAATGGTTGTCCTTGATGAAATGTGAAATATATGATGCAGTTTATGGATACCATGTTACGATGTGACCAATTGAATTATTATATGTTGTGTGTACCTATGATGAATTAAATCAATACATGAATGACTGATGAGGATGATGATGTGGATCAATTGATAATAAAGTGGAATTACTTGTTATGCATGTGTATTTGTGAAGTATTTTACCCACGAGACATTGGCGCTAAGTGATAGTCAAATACTTTATATAATATGTGGATTAATAACTTGTTACGCAGTAAACCTTAGCAACCAAAAATGATGATACGATGACACAATCCAATAATCCTGATAGCAGCAGAGTATGAATTGATAGGGTTTAGACCCAGTATGTTGAGAGGGTTGGATGTATTGCCCACCCTATGTTACAATGATACCCAAGGTCGTGGGAAGGTCGTGTTGAGACACGCTCCCCAAGTTGTTGTGATGACAACGGTCGGATGCTTGCTAGGAGAGGCTAGGTCTGTTGTTCAGTCAACGCTACCACTCTTAGGTTCTTATGTGGTCAGGTCGGTGAAGCTGACATCCACTTCTATGTTATCAAAGGAAGGATAGGGAGGATGCGGACGTAGGTTAGGATGGGAGGATGTGTTAGTTAGTATTGTTGAGGGTTGGGTATTTCTGATATCGAGTTAGTGGTAGTAGGTACCCATCTTGTTTGACTGGTTAAGTTAATACGAACATGAAGATAAGATATGAAATCATAAAAGGAAGTAATTGTTAAATAACAAAGAATGTTAAAGTAATTATATTATGTAGATATACTTTTTATGCTTGCATGAAGGAATATTAGTATTAGTTAGTAGTTATGTGTAAGAGAGATGATGTATGGTTGTAGTGCGTGTTCGACTTGTGCATGTATTGGACATGCATGCACACCTTGCACATGCACGCTAGTATCAATATACGAATATTGGACATGTTAAATAATGGTATGAGTCGTTATGAATAACTAAGTTAATTAGGAAATGATCTAATGCAAATAATGAACATTTTAGTTATTTATGCATATGTGAACATTGTAATAAATAATTGATTAAGTATCATCAATTAGAATTGTCATAAGGAAATTGTCGTGAATAAACACAAATATTTTTCTATATGCGTAAGTGGAATTGTATTGTTTAATGGTTATCATGATTGTTTAAAACCCTTATGGGTGCTTTGTTTATAATACAGGAATATTGTGTTGGTACTAGGGAACTTATGAGTTAAACAAATAAGTATTGTTATTACAGATTAATCACTAATTATTAGTATTACTATTATTATTATTATTATTATTTAATTAATATTTATAATGATAATTGTCCTTTACTATAAAGCATAGAAGATTAACAATATAATTATACAAATTATTGATTTAAGTAATTATAAATGGGTTTAACCGAAGCATTTCATGGAGAGATAGAAAGGATATTTAATTAATTACTAAACAAGATAAGATAAGATTGCATTAAAATAATAATAGTCATTAATTATTACCAGGTGAGACATCGAATCCAGATTGGATAAGATATTTATGACACCTACCACTACCAACCGAAAGGTCAATAATAATTATTATTAAAATATTATTTATCCAAACATATTTAATGTTTAAAATGGTGAGTGGGACTAATTATTATCCCATCGTCTCGTGAAGACCCCAAATGAATATATTGAAAAAGGTTAATGAATGAGCACTCAACTCACTCAATTATATTTAATTAACCTTAATGACATTTCACTGCTCGAGACAATATGTAATATGTGT